>JABXES010004234.1:0-37303 GCA_013375695.1 Dictyostelium brefeldianum
ATCGATTCCCACTGATTTACAAGTTGATCAATTATCATATATGATTGGGTATTTAACAAAGAAAAAGAATGATCTAGAGCTAAAATAGTTTATCTAATTTATACAAATCAAAAGTCAAGATCTTAGTGCTGAAAATTAAAGTATTGGTTCTCCAAATGGTATTTTCTCATAGTGTGGTCATTCTCGTATGTTTTTTTCGATTTAAATTTATTTTTAAGACACTTCACGACACCTAACTTTGCTTCTTATAGCGTCGTCTATAAGGATGATCTCCAAAAGGGAAGACAGAAATGTATAAAACAAAACAATTAAACCAATTAAAAAAATAAAATTTTGTTTTAAAAGTATACAACATTTATTTATTTTTGATGGTAATTTGACGTACCATTATAAATTTAAACATTCTTGAATTAATTCATTAAATTGAATGAATAAATGGTCATCTAACACTAAACTTGCACTTGAAATTAAATTTGTCGAAAATTTAAAACTGGTCAGTTCAGGATCACCAAGATAATAAAACATATAGTACATTGTATGTTGAAATGGAACCATTCATTTGAAATTAATTGACGAGTTGAATCAACTTGTTCAATACTGACATTTCTGGATTTAATTAATCTTTTATATAATACATTATCATGATACCTTGAATTGATTGTGATAATTTACCAACTGATCCATTATCAAAATATTCCAATTCTATATTTAATCTTGATTATCAATAAAACTGTCTTCATCAATTGCATTTCTTGGTATAACCATGGTTCAACATCACCATATAAAGTAGTTGGTTCAATAACAGCTTCATGTAATGATGTTATTTCATAACCATCTGGATATTTCAGTTGAATTGATTCGTTTGATTGTTTTAACTGATCAATATCAAGAATAAATAGATATTCATAAACTTTACTACGATAGAAACGTTTTAAAACCTTTGGATATTTATCTTGCATATTCAATTAATTGATTGTTTGAAAAATGAAAAATTTTGTAACGACCACTAAAATAGATTTATTTTTGTAAATAATCTATATCATCTGCAATTAAATCTATAGTTGATGTATCATTGATAGCTATACGTGGAAATGATGTTAAATTCTTGGTAATTATCCATGAATAATTTGATAAATTCATTTGAGATAAATAACGGTGTTGATATATTGTACAGTATTGCCTTTAATTCATATGGTTCAGTATTTTCATTTGTTTTAAAGTAGTTGAAGTACCATCTGAATTTTTAAATCTTTTAACCGATTCTGCTGTTGTTGAAGAAGAGTAAGTTGTTGTGAAGTTGGATATTATACAATTGATTATTATTTAATATGAATTCTACCATTTCTAATTTATTCTTTGGATTATCTAATGCCCATGAAACTGAATTGTTTTTAAAGTGATTTGATATTTTGGTTGTTGGTGAATTTGATAATATCTCTAATACTGATACTGTTGAATGCTTAATTGCAGATTTTAATGCTTCATAAGATACTGGTAATGAACATGGTTTGTTGATTACCAATTTAATCATTTCAATATTAATTTGATTATCATTTTCGTTTGATATTAATTCTGAAAATAACTTTGATAATATCCCAATTTTAACCAATTGATCTCTTTTATATTTGAATAATAATTCCAATGATTCTTTCATAAATTTCTTTATTTGCATTGAAATTTATTTCTTTTGTGATATCTTCTTTTCATCACCAAACCTATAATAACTAGTTTCTTGTAATTTCTTTTTGAAAATAATAATTCAATACCATCATAATCAATATCAACATGATCACCTGCTTCTAATTTACATTTTAACAATGCAAATTGTTCATGTTTAATCATCCAATGTAATGAAGTTATATGTTTGAATTTCATTCTTTTATCTATTTTATAATCTGATACAACATTTACAGCATCAATAGAGTGAATTTGATTGAATATTTGTTTAAATATATATTTATTATGTGTAAAACCCAAAATAATATTTCATTATTATTACTACTACTAATATTATCACTGTTATCATTATTACTATCATCGTTGTTATTATTATTATGTGTCATTATTATTTATAAAGTTTTGAAAAAAAAAAATAAAAAATAGAAATGCAAATATTTTTGTTTTGTGTATATATGTTGTTTATTTATTTTTTTTATATTATATGTTGGTTTAATAAATATTGTTATTATTATTATTATTATTATTATTATTATTATTATTATTATTATTGTTATTATTTTTAGCAATTTGTTGTTTTAAATTCAAAATTTCATTTTCAATAGATTGTCTAATTGAAGAAGGTAAAGTTAATGTCTTTATATCTTGAATTTCTAAATAATGTAATGAATTGATTGGTATTGGATTTAATTTATTTTCATCTTGAACAAATGATTGACCAGCGTTTGTTCTTGAAGGTGGACAAATTGCAGCAATGATTTTAGTTGGTACTCTTTTACCAAATTCGCCAGGATTAAACAATGATAAAATTTGTTTTAATTGATTTGAATTTAATGTTGGACAAGTAGCTTTACGAATTTTATCATCTAAAATCTTTTCTTTATCTTTCAATGTTAACACGTTTATTACTTCACGTACTTGAATGAATGCATTTGAAACATCACCAACCCAAACATTACCAACATCATCTGCCCATCTAACAAGTTGATCAATCTTTTGTTTTACAAATAATGAAAATGATTCTGTACAAAATGCATTTCGTAACATGAAACCTTTCATAATTAACGCACCAATCCAACAAAATATTTGATTAAATAATCTTTGTGACAATGTGAAATGAACCATACGGTGTTGAAAAATTGAAATAATTGATGATAAAAATGTAGTAATTAAATCTAATGGTAATAAAGTTGGACTAGTAACACCTGAACTACCTGTTGATCCACCATTACTATTTCCACCATTACCAAACATTGAGGAGCTTGCTGAAATTGTAGCCAGCTTTTTATTATAATTTTCATTTAATATTGACCCTTCAACCAATGGAGTTAATTTATTTGTAGTTACTTTAAATATTAAACCAAATGTTCTACCAGTTGATTGTTGAAGATGATCAATGAAATCAATTTGTTTATTTGGTGATGATATTAATTGGTCATTCAATTCTTCCATATCAGAAATTGATGGAATTGTTGGCATGATACTTGAAGAATTTGATAATAATTTAATTAAATCTTTTTGATATAAAAACAATGTGAGTGAACAACATGCTAATAAATAAGCGAGTAAATCTAAATCATCAAAATTCTTTATAGTGAAATCAATAATTGAACGAATGATACCATGGAAAATACCAATGGATGATTCTTTTTGTTGTGGACACCAATAATCAATTTGATGAAACCACATTTGACTACCTAATGAAGTATGTTCTAATTTACAAGATAAAAGGTAATCTGATAATAATTTTGTATCCAATTCTTTACAACCTGCTAATCTTGCTAATTTCTCCCATTCAGTTTCTTTGAAATCAATCATTTCAATAACATGTCCATAATTTTCTAAACGATCTTGTAATAGCTGATTTGAAATTCTAGTTGATTCAACTGTTTTCAATTGTAATTCTCTTTCTTTTCTATTTGCATTTAATTCTTTTTCTAAATTGTAACGTTCAATCTTCCATTGATTTTCACCTGTTGCTAATTGTTGTTTCAATTGAGATATTGTTGATTGAAGTGTAGATAATTCTTGTTGTTTACCTTCATCTAATGATTGTTGAAGTTCAACTGACATTCTTTTAGATTTAATTTCTTGTTCTTTAAAACTTGATGAAATCTTATCATTTTCAACCAACACTTTGTTTAATTGATTTGACAATTCTTGTTGTTCAATTTGTAATGTTGAAATTGTTGATTGTAGTTCAGTTACTTGTACTTGTTTATCACGTAATTTAATTTCATTCAATTCTTGTAATTGGTTGAATTCCTTAGATAGTGATTCAAACTTGTCAGATTCTTGTTGTAATTGATTTGATAATTGGCTGATTTCTTGTTCTTTTAATTTAATTGATTGATCAATTGTTGAATTAACTTGAAGTAATTGTTGTTTATATAGAGTGTTTGAATCTGCCAATTCTTGATTTCTTAATTTCATATCAGTAAATGAATTTTCAACCCATTGTGAATGTGATTTATTACTTGATAATTCAGCTTCCATTTTAATTAATGATTCTCTAGTTGAGGTAGACTCTAATTTGTATGATTGTAATTTATCTTTTAATTTCTTTTTCTCTGTTTCTAAATCTTGAATTGCACGTAAATGATCTGAATTTGAATGAATCAATTTTTGAATTTCCGAAGAAAGGTCATCAGTTTGTTGTTGATTATCATGTGAACGTTTTTTATATTTTGATTCTTTTATTCTTAATCTATCCAATTCAGTTGTTGCCAAAAGTAATTGAGTTGTAGAATGTTCATGAGCAGACGATAGGGTTGATAATTGTTTTTTCAATTCATCCTTTTCATCATCTTGACGTTGAATTTGTAATTTCTTTTCTTCCAATTCTTTTTCTAATCTTGATTGATTTAAATTCATTTGTGATGTAACTTCCTTTAGATAAGCACTTTCTTGAGTTGATGTTGAATTTTGTTCTTTTGCAACAAAGAATTCATTTTCAAATCTTTCTTTAAGTAATTGTAATTGTTTAACTTCATTTTCTAATCTTGTGATAGTGTCACGATATTGAGTTGTATCACGTTCACTTTGTTTCAATGATTGTTGACAACGTTCAAATTCTTGCTTTATTGATTTTAATGATTCTTCAAGAGAGTGAATTGAAATTTCAGATTTTTGTTTATCAATTGAATGTATTGATTGAAGATCAGTTAATTCTTTTGATTGTTTAGAAGAGTTGTTTTTTAAATCTGTTATTTCATTGGTTAATTTACGTAGCTCGTCATCTTTACCTCGGAGATCGTTGATTGATTTATTTGAAGATTTAGTTAATTCATCGATTACGCTTTTCAATGATTGAATTTTATCTTTTTGATGTGATACATTTGATGATGTTGCTGTTGATTCTAATTTAATTGTTGAAAGTTGTGTTGTTAATTGTACTTTTTCATCCTCCAATGTTTGTTTTGCTTGTTTAATTTGAGTTAATTCCAATGTTTGTAATTTCTTTTCTTCCAATACTGAATCAAATTTAGATTTTAATTTCTTTGCTTTACTAATAATTGTTTCATTTGTAGTTGATAATGTATTGAATTTATCTTTTTGATCTTTAATTTCTGACTCTAATTGTGATATTTGTTTTTTAAATGTATCTGATTCTAATAGGAATTGAGTAGATTTGTTGGTATCGTTCAAATTTAATTGATCAATTGTATTGGTTAAATTTGAAATTTGATTAATTGAATCTGTTAATTTTGATTGTAATGTTTGATTTTCAATTGTTAGTTCACTTGTGGTACTTGATGATGATGACATTAATTTATCAAGTTGATCTTTTGTTAATTGATGTTCTTCACTTTGTTCAATTAAACTTCTTTCCAATGTATCTTTAATACCACTTAAACTGAAATAATCATCTTGACAAGTTGATAGTGATTTCTTCAATTGTTGAATTTCTGCTAATGCAATTGAATTTTCATTTTCTTTTTCCAATGCTAATAAATTGAATTCTTGTTGTTTAAATTCATATTGTTGATTAATTTTTGTGAATTTCAATGTAATCTCATCCAATTGATTACAAGTTGAATTTTTAATTAATTCTAATTCTTGATATTTATTTGATAGTTCAGAAGACTGGTCTTGTGATTCCAATAACTCCTTTTCAAGTTTTTTATTCAATTTATTTGATTGGTCAATTAATGTAGACTGTTCTTGTAATTGGTTTTTTGTAACGGATAATTCATCAACAACCAATTGATTAGATTGATCTAATTGGTTGAATTTTAAAGTTAATTCTGAAATTTTTAATGAAAGATGATCGTTTTCATTTGACAATTCATCAATTCTTGAATCTTGTTTTACTTTTTGATCCTCCAATTGTTGTTTACGTTTAGCTTCACTTGTTAATCTCCATTGAAGTTCTTCTAATTTCTCTTGAAGTTTATTCTTTTGTTCTTGAACTGTTCTTAGTGATCTTGCTTCTGCACGTAAAACAATGTATTGTTTTCTAGCCATTTTACCTCTCCATTTAGCTTGAAGCGCAATAATACCACGGAATTTCTTATCAATTTCAACTTTTGCCATAGTCTGACGTATTCTAGTTTGCAAGAGAATAGCAGCATGTTCACAACGTTCATTTTGAACTAACTGATGATCCAATTGTTTTCTAATTACAGTTTGAAGTAGTATAGTAGATTCACGTAATCTACGATAGTACTCTCTACAATGATATGCTTTCCATACTTTTTGAATTAATAATGCTGAATGATTTCTTTGTAATTGTGAACAATGTAATTTTGCACCAATTGATCTAATCTTTGTTTGAATTGATATAGATGCTTCGCGGAGGGCAACAAATCTTTTTCTATAGTACCATGATTTCCATGTTTTTTGAATAGTAGTTGCACTATGATTTAATTGTTCTAAACGCATATCTTCCAATGATGCCAATTGACCTGCTCTTAAAAATACTTTAGTTACACCAATTTTATATCTATCTTCTGACAACCCAATTGTTTGTAATAAATTTGAAACCAATATTTTTGGATCTTTAATTTTATTACCACCACTAATTTTTTTTACACCACCACCACCTTTAACGGTTGCTGCTAAAATTTTATAACGTTGATAAAATTCTGAAAGGAGACGTCTAGTTGGTAAACCTTGTGCACAAATTCTAACAGATTCCATTACACCACCACAACGTAATTGATGAATTACTTCTGGTTTATTAAAAGTTTGTGGTAATTTCTCTGGATTTGGTTTAATACAACGTACATAATGTGGGGTTGTTGTTGAAATTGTTTTCATCAATGTTGCAAGCGATGTTGAAAATTGTGATCCAACCGATAAAAATTTCATTGAACTTGATGATGATCCTGCGTTTGATTGATTTGATGGTTTTGGTCCACCACCGGTGTTATTTGGTCCACCAGTATTACTAAATTTATCGCTATGTGTTAACAATGTTTTTATAAATGAAAATGATGAATTCTTTAAAATTGATATTTGTTCTGGTATAATGAAATCTTTATTCTTGTCAAGGAATGAATCAGTTTCATACGTCACTTTACCAGCATAATGATTAATTGTGAATGCAGTACTGGAAAATCTTGGTTTTTCAAATTTACTATGACTTGTCATTTTAGAGTATAATTTAGTAGCCAATGTTTGAGCTGTAGCTTTTGGAAACATTGTCTCTTCATCTAATAATGTCAATATACAAATCGGTTTCTTTTCAATTAAATCCAATGTATCTTGATTATCAGCAAAATCAATATAAGACCAATCAATTTTCTCTTTAATGTATTCTTGTTGTTCCTCTTTGAAAACATGTTGATTAAATAATTGTTGTAACTTTTCATTTGCATAATTAATACAAAACTGTTCGAATCCATTAACTTCAAATGATTCAAAACCATAAATATCCAATACACCAATGAATGATTTTGACTTTTGAGTAATAGTCATTGAACTATTAATTTTAACAACTAACCAATCAAACATCATACCATATAAAAACATTGATAATGAATCACGTGAATTCTCTGCACGTTCTTTTGTATTTTGAGAAATATATGATTCTTTACCAGTCACAACTTTACGAGTTAACATTGAATTTAATAATTCATCTGGTGTTGAACAACCTAATAGAATTGATGCTTTTTCTAATGGATCTCTATCAACCAATACACAACTATCATCATTTGCACCATCTTTATTTTCAAATTCAAAATTACCAACCAACAATACTGCAGATAATATTCTAAATATATTCTCTTGTTCAACCAAAGATATACCTGCAACTTGCATAGCATGACATGTTTTATTAAAATGATCTTCATCCGATACACCTTCAATTTCAAAACAACCACTCTTATTTAAATAATTATAATCTTCAATTGACATTAGATTTAATTTTTCTTTTAATTCTTCTGATGCTCCTGATATCAACTATGTAGTAAATAATATTAGTGTCATAGTCATGTTATTTAATAAGTACTCCTCCCCTACATACTTGATAAAATATATGATAATTTCTTTCTTTATAAACTTGTCTAACAATTCTTGATTTCTCTAATAAATATGTTAAAATCTTTGCACCAATGATTGACCCAAATTCGTTAAAATGAATTTCAATAAATTTACCAAAACGAGATGAATTATCCTGTAAAAATATCAATTAGTGACATATTAATAACTATAGTGTATATGTAGGTATTTATATAGAGAATTAGATATATTACATTTCTTAAAGTTTTTGCATTACCAAATGCTTCTAATAATGGAGTACTTTCTAATACACGTTCTTCAACTGATTTATCAGAGGTTGCTGATGACTTTTTAAGAGGTGATGGAGGAGTGATACCATCACTACTTATGTTGATTGAAGGTACGGAAGAGTGAGTTACAGTTGATTCTTTAATCATGTTACCCATAGCAGCAAAATATTGAAGGAGGAATTTAGTTGTTTCAGTTTTACCAGCACCAGATTCACCAGATACTAAAATTGATTGAGAAGTACCATCATAACGCATATCTTTAAATGCATCTTCAGCAACAGCATATACATGTGGTGCTAATGTACCTAATTGTTTTTGATAGTAAGCTGAAATCATTTCTTTACCATACAATGGTAATGAAGTGTATGGATTAATTGCAATTAAAATTTTACCAATATAAGTGTAAATTTGATTTAAATTGTAACGGTGATGTAGATTATGTAATATAGCTGGTTCATGTAAATGTGATAAAAATGATAAATCATCAACACCTTCTAATATATCTGGATTCTTTTGAAATACTTTCCCAACTGGTACTTTCAATTCTCTATCATCTTCTGTTCTAATTAATACACTTTCTGACGTTGTTTCATTATGTTCAATTACATCACCACCAATCCATCCTAATTCTATATCTGGTATCCATACACCTGCACCTTCTCTAAATAATTGTTTTTCAACAACCACAGTACCACCAGTAGTAGCTGATACTACAACATCTGTTGTAACTGTCATTTAAATTGTCGTTTTTTATTATTTTTATATTATTATTGTTGATACAAATAAATAAATAGATAAATAAATAGAAATATATAATATATACAATGTTTTATAATGTTACAACTACAACAACAATAATAAAAAAAAACAAACAACACAGACAGACGAGTCAAATGACAAAAAAAAAATTTAATCAGTTGTAATACTGGTAGTTAAATAAATATGACAAAAAAAAAAAATAAATTAAAAATTTTTCATAACTACCTGTGTGTGCTGGTGGCATAGTGTTTTTTTTATGTTTTATATAACTTTACTTTTTCTTTTGAAGATCGTGAATATATGTATGACATTGCGATTTAAAAAATATATAGATTTGATATAGATAAATAGTCAATGTTTTTTTTTATTGATTTGTTTTTATATTTTGTTTGTGGTTGAGGGGGAGGAGAGTGTGTTTGAATTTAAATTTAGTGTGTTGGTATGATTCATTGTATTGTTGTATTTTTTTTTTGATTTTTTGTACTTAAATTTTTTTTGAATTTTAAATTTTAAAATCTTGATCTAAGACGTTTTTGACCATTACCTTCATAAATGTATGTAAAAGAAAGAGGGTTACTAAAATTTCTACCATCATTTGTAATTACAACTTGAACTGGTAGTTCAGTACCTTCTGGTGAATTGAAATTTGGAGGTATTGGATAAGGTGGTAATGTAAAAAATAAAACAGATTCACTAAATTGTTCAATGTTTGAAGCTACAACATCACCGTGTGGAGTGTGAAATATACATTTTAGTGAATTACATTTTAAAAATGGAGCACCAACAACATGCATTGGTTGATTACCCAAAGTGGTACCCCGATTAGTTGATAGTGTTCTCAATGTGACATTTCTTCTCCTTGATAAAACTTTTTGATTTGAATATGCATAAAATGGTCTTGATCTTTTAATGAATGGACCACTTACAGTAGTGTATATACGATTATCATCAGATATTAAAACGTATTCCAATACAAATTCATTTTCTCTGTGTTTAGTTGATGCTTCTGTCATAGATAGGCTATCGAATGCAACTTTACCATCTTTACCAATTACACCAACTTTATTACCACCCAATATAAATTGTGATGGTCTTTCCGTTGTTGAGTTTGCGTATGCCAATTGAGCAAGTACTCCACCAACTTTATTTTTTGCTAAATCACCAACTACCCTAATCACAGAATTAAATGTTCTACGATCATTTGGTGTTCTAGTACGAACATCAGATGGTGGTTGTTGTTCAATTATTATATCCAACTCACCAACTACTACCAATGGTGGTTGTGTCATTGGTATAAATGATGATCCTGTACCCGGTGTAATTGTAGTTGGTGATGTTATACCAATTAATGGATTTGAATTTGATGTAGTCGACGATGTTGATGTTGTTGATGCTGATGATACAGTTGACAATATATTTGGTGTTGTTGAATTAATATTATTATTAGTTGTGTTTGTTGCTGATGTTGATGATGATGCACCACTACCAATTGGATCATTTATTAAATGCTGATTAATTAAAAATGGTGGTGAAATTGATGTTACATTTGTAATTGGTTGTGTATTTGTAATATCCATTGTTTGTGGTGAATTCATTAATTCATTATATAATGATGTATTATTATTATTATTTGATGTATTTGTAGTTGTTGTGGTTGTTGTAGTTATTGGTAAATCTGTTGGTGTTGTATTATTTGAATTTGAGTGAATGTAAATTGTCCTATTTCCATTACTATTTAAAAATTGATTCGCATTAATTTGTTGTTGTGCTTGTTGTTGTTGAATTTGGTGTTGTATTTGATGAATTGAAAATTGTGATTGGTTATTATTATTATTATTACTATATTGTTGTTGTTGTGCTTGTTGTTGTAATTGTTGTAATTGCTGTAATTGTTGAAGTTGTTGTAATTGTTGTAATTGAGCTTGTTGTGCTGCTTGTGCTTGTTGTTGAGCTTGTGATTGTTGTTGTGATTGTGATTGATGTTGAATTTGATGATGATGTGCTTGTTGTTGTTGTTGAAGATGATTTATTAATTGATGATGAACATTATTTATCATCATTGAAGGTGGTCCTACATTTGATTGATCACATGCAATATTTGAAGAATCATTCATACCACTACCACCATTACTTGAATGATGATTTGATGAACCTGATGAATTTGATGATCCTGATGATCCACCCGCTTGATTATTAGTTCCATAAAAATATAATGAATTTGGATTAAATGCTGAATGTGATATTAATTGTTGTATATTTTCAGTTGCTGAACTATGTATATCTGCAGGTGTTGGGATTGATGATAATAATTGTTGAGTTGGTAAAGATAACATCGAAGGTAATTGAATTAATCCATTTACAACTGAATTACCACCACCTCCATTATTACCACTATTATTTTCAACTTGACTATTATTGTTGTGATTTGTTATATTATATTTTTTATAATCATTATCATTCAAGTGTGTATTTATAATATGACCATTATTATGGTTGTTGTTATTACTATTACTATGATTGTGGTGATGATTATTATTATTATTATTACTAGTGTTATTATATTGAGGTGATTGTGGTTCCATTTTAATATTTAATGATTCAATATTTGATTGATCAAGAAAATTTTCAAATAAGCCCGAACCATCATCCATTTTTTTATTTGTAATATATTTTTTGTGTTGATGTTTTTACACAAGTGTGTGCTTTTTAAATGTAGATTATCTTATCTATTTAGAATCGTTTTTTATTACTGTCTCTCGATTTTTAAAGTTTTTTATAAAATTATAATTTTATAAAAAAAAAACAAAAAAAATTTATTATACACTATGAGTGGTTGGTTATTTTTTAGTTTATAAAAAAAAAAAAAAAAGAAAAAATAAAGACTTTATTTGAAAAATATAAAAAGAATCTTCTAAGGTGTGTGTATTTATGTTTGTATGTGAGAGTTGTATATGTATTATTACTTTTTTAAATTATTTTATAATAGTGATTGTATATGTGTATTTTTGGTATTGGTGGTTTATATGAGAGGAAGGCTTTTTTTTTTTTTTTTGACATGATTTTTTCGCTCTCATAATTTTTATTGATTTTTTTATTTTTTTTTTATATAGGATATTTTCAAAAATTATCCTGGTCATAGATAAATATTACGAAATTAAGATGATGTTGTATTGTAGATATTAAAAATTATAAAATATCCTTTTTATCAATAATATCCAATTCAAAAAAATAAATTTATTATATTACCGAATTTAAATTACAATTATTCGAATACTAAAACACACGACATTATTTATTAGTGAGAAAAAGATTATCTCATTGTGTTTGTGTGTTTAAAAAATTTTAATTTTGTTTTTATTTTGTCATTACCAAAATTAAACACACATATAAACACACAATATCTACAATACATCTATAGAATTATAATTTAAACATTTAGAAATTTCACAATAAAATAAAATAAATTAAAAGATCTATGAAAAAATTAAAAAAAAAATTAAAAAAAAAATAAAATAAAAAATTTATTTTATTATTTATTAATTAAATAAACAAGATCTTCTGTATTGTTGTTTTGAGAGTGACTTTATATTCTTTAAAATAAAAACTTTTTTTTATATTTTGATTCTTTTAAACACACATAAACCACCAACGAAACATTTTCACACACATAAAAAAAAATATAAACAACACACACAAAATATCTATATTTAACGTTTTTTTTTAAATTCAATTGCGATCTTTTAAAATAATTTTAAATATTTTTAATTTTTATACACAATTCAAACAAAAACAATATAATAAAAAAGACATAAATAAATAATAATATATGTAATAATAAATAATAAAAATTCATACCACCACCTCCAACACAAACGCTGTAATTTTAATAAACACAAAACTATACGAATATAAAAAGAAAAAATAATGTCTTCAATTAATCATATAGAATCAAATTTTCAAGCAACTCAAATTGGTCAAGGTATACATCAAAGTCCATTAACATTTTTAGAAAATATAGATAGGTATGTGTATTTGATAATATGAAATGCCATCATGTTATACTAATTATTTTATTGGTGTGTGGGTAGATTAATAAATTTAACAAATTCAACATATAGTGGTATACAGTATACTGGAATTAGAGGATTAAATGATTTTTCATGTACAAGTTTTAAATTGTTGGTAGTTGTATTTTCAAAGTTTAGATCGATGAAACCAATATTCAAGTTGGTTACATCACCAGATGAAAAAGTAAGATCAGAAACATTATCATTACTATGGAATTTCTCTGCTGAGGAAAGTTTAAAAGTTAAAATGTTTGAAGAGAAAATAATCAATTATATTGGTACATTATTCAACTCAACCGATGAAAATTTATTGTTACGTACATCCGCTATCATTCAAAATCTATGTGAATTTAGATTTGAAAAAGGTGCAATCAATCAAAACCAAATTAAAATTGTATCACAATATAAAGAATTAATACCAACTATAATCAACCGTTCAAAACATGACGATGTTAGAATTAAATTTTTATCGTGTAATACTTTATGCAATTTATCAATGAATGAAGAAAATAGAAAACTGTTTACTCAAATGGATATATTTCAATCGATTATAGGTACTTTTAATAACAACTATTTAAACGATATTGAATTACCTTCTTCATTCAACTGGGTTACACTTCAACCCTTACTTGGTTTAATTAGTAGTAAAGAAACTCAAGTTCAAATATTCATTTTATACTGTCTATTATCATTTTCATTATCAGAGAAATACAACAAACGTTTATGGAGAGTATTAGCAAACAATCATGGTATAGAATCATTATTAAAATTAAAGAAATCTAAAATTCCATTAGTCTGTGAATTATCTTCAAAAATTTGTCAAATACTTAAAATTGAAAAACAAAAAATTGAAACTATCAAACATGATTCAAACGAATGTCTAGAAAATGAAATATCAAAATTATTCAACAATCCATCAATGTTTCCAGATTTAATCATCACCTCAAATGGTAAACCAAATTATTACCTTCATAAATCAATTTGTGTCTCTAGATGTCTAAAATTAAAAATTATATTTGATGGTCACACCAACTCCTCCTCAACCACAGCAATTGGTATTGAACAAGAATTTTTAAAAAATAGTAATATTGGTAATGGTATAATCAAGAATATTCAACCAACCACCTCTGACTCCACCCTATCGTCATGTCAAGAAATTGAATTGGAAAATGATTTATATGAAATATTTTACGAAATTTCTAAATGGATATATGGTATTCATATTGATATATCGTCAGAGAAATCAGCTAAATCAATAATGAAAATTGCAAATTATTTAGAAATTAATGATATAGTTACAGAGTGTGAATATTCATTATGGCATCATTTAGAATTGGATAATTGTTTTGAAATTTTAAATTTATCATTAGAATGTAATGCAAATCAATTAGAATCAGTATGTGTTGATTTCATATTACGTAATTTAAATTCAATTTATTTTGGTAACATTGATCAAGATTTTAAAAATTATCCATTCAATAATGATAATGATATCAATAAATTATGGTATGGATCAAATTGGAATACACAATGTAAAAAACATATAATTGAAAAATATCAATTACAACAACAACAATTCAAATTTGAAATTTACAATTTAAATAATAATTCAAATAGTATAAATGATGATATTTTTAGATAATCAAAAACCATCATCACACAAAAATAATAAATTGTAAAAATAAAACTCATTTTTTCTTGAAATTCTCATTTTTTTTTAATTTTTTAATTTTTAATTTTTTTCATATTTTTTTATTTTTAATATTCAGTTGTGTGTTTTTGGTGTTTTAATTAATTTAATAAAAAACAGATAATTAGATAATAAAAATGGCACATAGATTTGATCCGGCTCTATTAGCAAATAGAATGGTAAAAGTTGAAATTGATTCAAGATTTAAAGCACCAGATGCATTGTTACATGGTAAAAAGAAAGCTGCAGGAAGTAGTGATAAAAAACCAACAACTTCTTCACCTAAACCAAGATCAATTAGTAACAATAGCAACAATAGCAACAACAATAATAATATAAAGGTAAGTTTGATTACTGTCAATTCATATCTATATTACCATGTGATATTATTCGTCTTACCTTCAAGAACTGACGGGTATTTAACTCTTACAGAAACCACAACAACCAACATCAGCACCAATTATAGATAAAAGTAGTTTTATATGGAATGTTCCATTAAAGAAAAAGGATTTACCAATTGATGATGATGATGACGATGAAGATGATAAAAAAAAGAAACCAATTTCAAAACCAAGATTGATTACATCAACTTCAACATCAACTTCATCAGTATCACCAGTATCTAGCATATCATCAATGAAAGCAACATCTTCAACACAGCAAAAAGCACCAATTAAATCATCACCTTCAACAACAACAACAACTGTAAAAAAATCAACAACTACATCAACATCAAATAATAATACAACAAAACCAAGACAAATTAATCCACCAAAAATAGTAACTAAAGTACTTGAAAAAAAACCACCTTTATTGGGATTTTCAACAACAGGTGTATCACCAACAATTAAAGTAGCACCACCAACACACGCAGTTATGAATTTTGGAAATAGTGGTAATACATATATAAAGAAAATGCCAGTTTTAAGTACATATGGTAAATTTAATAATGTAAATAATGAAATCAATAACAACAATAGCAGCAGCGGCAGCAATGGTGATAAACGTGGTTTATTAGGTGCAGATTTAATTTCAAAACCATTAGAACCAGTTAAAAAATCAGTACCTATTTTAACAACAACTAAAGAGGTATCATTAAGTAAAACGACATCAAGAATGAACAACACAAATAATAGTGGTAAATCATCTTCATCAACAAGCAGCAATAAAAAACAAGTTTATTCATCAGATGAAGATGATGATTATAATAGAAGTAAATCAAGAAAAATGAGTTCATCATCATCTCCACATTCAAATAATAGAAATAGTAATGGTAATGGTAGATCATCAAATAATAATTATAACAACCGCAATAATAATAATAGGGGTAAAAGTTCAAGTAGATATTCAGATGATGAATTTTCAGATGATTACGATGATGAAGATGAATATGAAGATGACTTTGTTGAAGATGATGATGACGAAGAAGGTGATGAAGAGGCAAGAGAATATTTAAGAAAATTAAAAGCAAATAATAGAAATAAGAGAAGTAGAGATGATGATTTTGATGACCGTAGTATGTTAACAAGAGGTTATGATTTAGAAAGAGAAGAGAAAAACTCTCTATTAAAAGCAAAAGAAGAAGATAGAAGAGCAGATGAAATGGAAAGAAGAAAAAAAAAAGAAAAAGAAGAAAAAAAGAAACAATATGAACAACAAAGAAGAAATTCAAGATAGTGTGTTTTTGTAAATTTACAAAATTTAATATATAGATAAATTCAAATAATATTTTTTTAATATACAATAATAATAAAATAAATAAAATAATATAACAACACATATATACGAAAATAATCGATTCATACAATATTATTTTCACATTCAAACACTTTTTCTCTTTTTAAAAAAAATAAAAATAAAATAATATAATAATATGATTTTGTATCACTTTCGAATAATTAAAAAAAATTAATAATAAAAAAATTTTTGTTTTTATAATACATAAAAAAAAAAAAAAAAAGTAATAAATAAATAAATAGTTTAACCATTTACAAAAAAGTTATTAATTATGTGTATGTTCAAATATTTGAAATATCTCTTTTTAAAACCAGGTCCATATTGAATAAACACACCCATAAAACGAATAATATTAAAATCGTATACATATATGTACACACTCACACTCATACACACTCACACAGTTCATATTACAAACAATAAAAAATACCGAAATTTATTTTGTTTCATACACACACCCAAAAAATTTTATTGAAATACACACAACCCACTCAAAAAGGAATATTTTATTCGTTTTTATTCTAATGTACAACAACAATAAACACATATTAACACACCCCCCTTTTTTAAATTATTTTTATAAATTTAAATAAATACTTTTAAATAAAATTTTTTGTTTTTTATTAAATTTGGTTGTATTGCACAATACAGAAAACGTATTAATCACATTAAAATGATTCTTATACAATTTTAAAAAAAAATAAAAATACACACTAAATATTAAATCTTTACATAAGAAATATAATAAAACACAAAATAAGAAGTTGTTAAAAGTATACTTCTATATACTAATACTTGACAATTTTTAAAATAAAAAAATAAATAAAACAAAAAATAATTATAGTGTTGTGTGGGACTAAATAATATTTTATTTCAATTCAATTCATATATATAAATAACAATAATACAAAAGGGATAAATTTATCTATTAAAAATTATAATTAATTAAATAAAAAATAAAATAAAATAAATAAATAACCTGTTGATAGTATGTATAACACCTTATATATATGCACATATAATTTATCCATAATTAATATGTGAAATTTCATCACATCAAACCCTCTCTTTATCTTTATTACAACACTCTGTTTAATATTTTTTTGTTTCACACCTTGTTTATTTTTTTTAAAATTATTTCTCTTTACATATGTATAAAACAAAATATATATTATACAAGCAAATAAGTAATAATTATTACTATTTTATTTATTTATTTATTATTATAATTTCAATTACAACAACAAAAATAAAGCACAACACACATGCAATAACAAACAATAACACTAAAATTTTAATATTAAAATTATTTTTTTTTATATTTATTTAATTTTTTTATAAACTTTATTTGGCACCTCTAGTAGAAATAATAATAATAATTAATATATTACAATACTTTTATAAAACACATAGATTTACATTGTTAACACAAAAATCCATTTTTGTTTGTAATTAATGTTATTACCTATACCTATACTTATATGTATGTTTTTGTTTAATTTGGCTTGGTGTACCTTTTTCAATTAAAATATATGTTATAATTTTATTTATTAAATTATTTCTTTTAAAAAAGATACAATGTACTTTTCAAAATATTAACACAAATTCTTTTTTTTTTTTAAAAATAAATAATAAAAACAACAATAAATAAAATAAAAATGAAATATTCATATATAGAAAATTTTAATAAAAGTAAAATGGTATCTCAAGGTAACAATAAATTAATTCAAAAATATAGTTCAGATTTTTCATATTATTTTAATAATCAAGAATTATCAGATATTATAATACAAGTTTCAGAAAATGGTTATTTAGATCAAGATTTTAAGTCAACTATGAAACCAATTTTCATTAAATCAAACGATAATAACAATAATAGCACTGGTAAAAAGAAAACATTTGAAGAAGTAGTTGAAATTATAAATCAACATCCACAACTTTCACGAGAAAATTCATCATCATCATTAAAAAATAGCAATGGGAAAGGTGGAGAAGAAGAAATTGAATATTTTTATACACATAAATTTGTATTATCAGCTAGGTCACCAGTATTTATGAAAATGTTATCATGTCAAATGATGGAATCATCATCAGTTATAATAACATCTCATTTTCCAAGATCAATATTTTATATAGTTTTAAAATTTTTATATAGTGGCAAAGTTGAAATGAACGCATCAAATGTATTGGATGTATTAGCATCAGCAGATTACTATCAACTAGAAGATTTAAAAGATTTTTGTGGTAAATTTTCATTGCAAACTTGTATAGATGGTGAATTGGATATATGTAGAGTATTGCATGCAGCAGAACAGTATGGTCTGGATAAAATTAAATCAATGTGTTTAGATTACATTTCACAACATTCAATGGATATATTGTTACAAAGTCCAAATTGGCATTTAACATCTGAAGAGAATCTGTTGGCTATATTAGATCAAGATAATTTACGTGTACCTGAAGTAGAGATATTCGATTCATTGGTACGTTGGGCTGAAAAACAATATTCAGTGTTGAAAGATTTACAACCCGAATATTATAATAATCAAGGGATAAAAGATGAATTTTTAAAGAAAAGACTATCACGTCCATTGAAATCCATTAGATTTGCATCGATGTTTCCACATCAGTTATCAATGCATATTGAAAAGACAGGATTAGTTGATAAAGATATACTTTACGAAGCATATAGATATGTTGCAGCACAAATACCAGTTTCAACTTCACCACAATGTTGCGAATTAAGAAATGGTGTAAGGGAATTCACTATGCAATCAAATGGTGATACCAATGGTTTATTATATTGGTTTGGTACTTTGGAAGATATGGATGATTATGAATCACCTGTGACAGTTAGAAAAATTGTAAATGTAACTTCATCAACAATGAGTATTGGTTATCCACATCCATTTGCTGGTAGAGAAAATACAAATATGTATACCGATAAAGAAGAGAATTCATATTATTGCCTTGACCTAGGTGAGAAATATGTAATTTGTCCAACATACTATTCAATGAGATATGGTGGTGACAGTCAAGGTTCAATTTATGCAGCACCAAAGAATTGGAAATTACTTGGTAGTTTAGATGGTCATGAATGGACATGTTTACGTGATCATGTTGATGATTGTTCATTGAAAGAAGGTTATGGTATTGCAGGTTGGGAAGTAAAAAGCATACATTCATATCGTTATTTAAAAGTATTACAAACTGGTCCAAATCAACGTGATGGTAATGAGCTTTGTGTTTGTTGTTTTGAAGTTTATGGTAGATTGGTAAATCTTCAAGATAATAGTGGGAGTTTAAATAGTTGTGGTATATATAATATAGATGACGATGACGATGATAGTAGTAGTGAAATGAAAATTACAAATTCAAATGACGATGACGATGATTCATCATTAAGTAGTAGTGATGAAGATGAAGAAGATATTAATGAAATTGAAAATAATGAATAACAATAATAATATTCATTAATATATAACATACAGTAATAATACAACAATAACATCAACAACAAACTAAATCGATAATAGGGTTGTTTTTTTAATTAAATTCAATTTCAAACAAATATAATATACATATATATATATAAATTAAATAAAAATGTCTATATTTACAAAATTATGTTTTATCTTTATTTGTTGCTATCTTTATCATTATTGTTATTGTCATTATTACTATTTTTTAAACTTTCTTTATATTTTTGTCTTTGAATATCTAAAATTACACCCTGTCTCATTTTCTATTTTGTTTGTTTTTATAATTAATAAATGTATTGAATGAATGATATGTGTTGTATGTGTATGGTATATGTGTATATGAACGTAATATATGTTTTTTCCTCTGTACCTTTCTTGCATCTTTTTGATCATAATGTATAAAATATATAAAGACACCAACTGAAACTATTGTAGTTGTTAATGCAATCTTTGCAAATCTTGAACTCATTGTATATATTAAAGTGATTGGTTGTGTAAAATTAAAAATTAAAAAATGAAAAAAAATTACAATTAAATTAAGTCGAAAAATGTTGAAATAAAAAAAAACAAAAAAACAAGAAATTGTAAACAAATAATAGTTGTATTTTATTTTGATGAGCATTTTTACATGTAGAGTTTGAAATCATTAACATTATACTGATCAATAATATTTAATATATACTGATTATGATTTTTTGATAATAATTTTTCATTTTCATGTGATAATATTGAATTTTTGATTGATTTATATGAATTGAATTCTGCAAATTTTTTAAATTGATAATCAAATTATTTCTAAATGATCAAAGAATAAACCAAATTCTCTAACTTTTAAAAAATACAACAACACTGAATTATATAATTTAAATTTATATAAAATTTGAAATGGTAATGAATAAACTGTATCTTGAATTAACTTTTCCAATACTGTTTTAAATGATGAGTTGAATATAAATTCATATGTGTATTCAGCTGGATCTAAATATTTTAATACGTTATCATGAGAATCTGTTTCTTTTAAATCATCATCTTCAACTTTACGAGAATTGTTACCATCTTCTTCTTCTAAAATATTAAAACGAGATTTTAAAAAATCATCACGGTCAAAACCAGTTGCTCGAGCTTTGTATACTTTATTTTCATTTAGATAATAATGTATTGAAGGATGTGATAAAATGAATCTAATTAATTTCAAAGATTTGATACCAAGATAATAAACTATATGATATAATGTATGTTGAAATTTAAATTCACCACCAATAATTGATAACCATTCATTTGAAATTAATTGATGAGTTGAATCAACTTGTTCAAATGTAACATTGACAACTTTAATTAATCTTTTAAAAAAGTGATTTATCATACGTTGAATTATTTCAATTGCTTGATTGTGTAGTGAGGGTGACAGAGGAGACATGCTATGTTCATTAATATTATTTAATAGTTTAGCAAGTAATGATTTAATTATTGATTGGATATCTTGAATTGAATCACTTGATGTACAATATTGATATTCTATGCATTCATTGAGTTCATCATATCCATCATTAAATATTGGTTTATATTGATCCATTGCTTCATGAAGATGAACATATACAAATAACGCACTATACCTAAATGGAACAAATGATTCTTCATTTAAATAGTAAAATAAAAATGTATCATTACAAATGCCATTACCAAACTGCTGGCTACTAAATATCACCACTTGAAGCTTTGAAAGGGTCGTAGTTATTTAAAATTAATTGAATTACATTTGATTCAACAAGCAATTTAAATAATTTATCTGCTTCACCATTAAATTTAGTTGGGAAACTAATTTTAATTTGTGAAAAATCAATTGAAGGAGTTGCACAAATACATTTAATAAATTGAATGAATAATTCTTTTGAAAAGTGTTGATAACCAGTTGAATTTAAATAATCTACCAACTGAATTAAATTTGACATTGGTTGATTCTTGAAATTAAATGGTGCTATATTACTATTGCGATGATCGGTATTTAGTAATAACCATGGTTCATCTTCACCATTTATCAATTTCATTAAAGTAAGATTGTTTATAATGGTTATGCCATGTATATATATATTGATTTAATTGTTTTAACTGATTTAAATCACAATTATAAATTGCATTGCTGAAAAGGTAATTAAAAATTTCTCTATAACCATCTTTTTGAAATATTTGATCTGGATATTTATCATTTGCATATTTAAACAATTGATAAATATCCAAAAGTTGAGTTTGTTTTCTTTACAACCACTTTCAATACGATATAAACCACAACCGATATAGTTTTTTATATAATGTATGTTTTCAGCAATTAAATCTACTGTTGGAGTATCTTGGATAATTAAATTTGAAGGTAATATATTTGTGTCAAACCATATTGAAGAGAATTTACTTTTAAATGAAGATTCATTTGAAATTGAATTGTATGCTTCTTGATATTCTGATTCTGATTTAATTGAATAAATATAATTGATAATATTTTTATCGGTACCACCATTTTTAACCAATTGAATAGTATTTGATAAATTCATTTGAAATCTTTAACTTTAATGGCCTATGTCTATTATTATTATTTTGATTTGATCCATTTGATTTAAAATCTATTCCAACTAAATATTTTAATGCTTTTGCATTTTGATTTCTAATTGCATATTTATATACTATGTCACTATGAAGACCTTCAATCATTTCATCATAGACATACAAATAATCGAAATATACATTCTTTGTTTTTGAATAATATTTAAATATATCTTTAAAATGAGTAAGAGGAGGACTATTTGAATCACCATTCATCATCTTGTAAATAATTTAGTTGGTATAATCTTTCAAGTAAATTACTTGATGGAATTGTAAATGCATTTGAATATTTAATTTTTAAAATTTCATCATTTTCATTTGTTTTTAAAGCAGTTGAAGTACCATCTAGATTTTTAAATCTTTTAACTGATGCTGTTGTTGAAGAAGAAGAGGATATTGAAGATGTTGGTATATTATATAATTGATTATTATCTAATATAAATTCAATCATTTCTGGTATATCTGGATTACTGAATGCCAACGAAAGTGAATTATTTTTTACATGATTTGATATTTGAATTGTTGGTGAATTTAATAATATTTGTAATACTGATATTGTTGTGATAACTGTGCAATGCTTTATCAGTTACTGGTAATAAATATGGTTCGTTGATTACTAATTTAATCATTTCTGTGTTTAGTTGATAATTTTCATTATTAATTTGATTATCTTCTGTATCTGGATATTTTAAAAATGCAGTTGATAATATATCCATTTCAATTAATAGATCTCTTTTATACTTGAGTAATAATCCCAATGCCTCTTATATTATTTTGAAGTGTTTCTTTATTTGCATATTGAATTTCATTTCTTTTCATTATATTCTTTTCGTCACCAATTCTAAAATGACCAATTTCTTTTAATTGATTTTCAATGTATTTATCTCTTTCTCTATTATTACTGAATCCAACACCATATTTAATTCTTTTTGAAAATAATAATCTAATACCGCCTCCATCAATATCAACATGGTCACCTGCTTCTAATTTACATTTTAATAATGCAAATTGTTCATGTTTAATCATCCAATATAATGATGTTATATGTTTGAATTTAATTCTTTTATCAATTTGATAATCTGACACGTTAATTTTATTCCATTCTACAGTGAATTTGATTGAATATTCGCTTAAATATAAATTTATTATGTATAACTTTCCAAAATAATATTTCATTATTATTACTATTACTATTATCACTATAAATTTTGTTATATGCCATATTTTTATAAAATGATCACAACAAAAAAAAAATTCAAATTTTTTAGATGTTACGAAAAAAACAAAAAAATAAATAATTTAGTGTTTTATATTATTTGTACGATATTAACTGTGTTAAACTTTAAAAAATAAACATTACTACTCTTAAATAAGAGTGAACACCTTGTTTTTATTTGTTTTTATATTATGTATTGATATTTAATGTGTAATAGCCACCTTCCAACGTAATACGTATATCTCCCAGCAATAATTTGCTCAGTATGGGGTTCCTCTGTGGAATGTAATAGCATTTGTGCACAAGAGGAACGATTGAGGTGAGTGGAAAGTGGAAAGTGGACGGTGTCATAGTAAATTAATAAGAGAGTTGTGTTGGTGAACAATCACTTTTATCATTTATCCATTCATTCATTATATTAATATTTTTAATTCAGTTATTTAAGTTCTCTCTCTAACGAAAAAAATAATGGCCACATGTTTACTATAAAAATGTTGCTTGACAAATGAAAAAAGATGTAGATAGTTGTATCAATATCTTAAAACATTTACACTATACTAATTTTTTATAATTCCCTCTTCTTTTAAATTGTTGAAATATTTTTGTGGTGTTGGGAGGTTTTTTTTTGGAAAAGGGAGGTTTTTATTGTTTAATTCTTTTGAGAATCAATGTGTAAAATTTTATGTAATATTAAATAATTGTTGATTGAAATTATATCTTTTTCTTTATCAATTAAAGTATTTAACCAATCTAAATTGATTTTATATTGAAATTTTGATGTTATGAATTTGATTAATTTGAAGTAACCATTTGGAAATAAATATTTAGCGAATATAAAATGCCAATCGTCAATTGTGAAATTTGGTTCAATGAATTGTTTGTTTGGACATTGTAATGATTTAAATGATTTTTTATAAATTGTTTGGTAAATTTAATGGCATTATATCCCAATGGAACAAAATATTATGACCCTAGTACTAGTAATGGTTGCTTTGGTGATGCTGTTTCAACTTTTGGTTACAAATATGCATTGTTTTATGATAATTTATTTACAAGTGGTTATGGAAAAGGTAAAAGAGGTCCATATAATCCTCTTTCAGGTCCTGATGGAACTTTTAAAAGAAAATATTCCTAAATGTGGTATCCTATTAGGGACTGAAGCATTGTCAAAAAAACTAAACATCATTAAAAATACATTTAATGGTACTTCTGTTTCTGCTATCTATGTGGAGGGCAAAGTTGGTATTAAAAGTGAAGTAATCATTAACAAAAACAATATAAATGGAGGCAATTTCAATGGAATTCAAGTTGGAAATGCTTCATCCATTTATATAATTAATAATGATATTAATAATTCCTGTGCAGAGGATTCTGCAAAAGCAATTACCCTATATAAAGTGATTCAGGATATTATAGTTAAAAATAATAATGTAACCTTGAACTGCAATAGAAATGATTTAAATTGTGGTGTTTATATTGCGTACAATGAAAACCCCCAAATTGACTCTATCAAGATATCTATCTATAATGTTAAATTTTAATAGTAATTGTTTAATTCTTTGTATTCTATTCCTTGTAATGATGAAAATGAATTCATGTTGATAATTGGTCTTTCAATATCATTATTTTTAATATATACCCCAATGTAAATTAAACTATTTAATTTACCAGATACATTATTAAAAAAAAGGGTTAAATCTTTAAAATTTGTAATATCCATTCTTGTTAACTCATTATTTCCCCAATTTATATCATCTGCATTTGCCATTTTAAATCCATCAGATATTTCTCCAATACATAAATCACGTATTTTATTGTTAAAAAAACTTGATGGAATATTGAAATTTGCATGAACTATTACCAAATCATATAAAGTTGATGGTAACTTTACATTATAATCAATTGGAAATGAATAATTAAACATATGGCTATTGTTTTTTCACAAATTAGATTTAAATAACAATATTTAAAATAATAAAGTGACTGTAATATATATTTATTACTTACATTCTTTTAATATATTCTAATTTGTATAAATCTTTGAAAAGGTTATATTCTAATTTCACTTTGTTCAAGAAAAGCAATTCTAAACGTTTGAATTTAGAGAAATCTACAGATGTTGATGCATTAAAAGAAGCAAGAAGATAAATTTCTTGAACATAATAAATTGAATCTTGGTCATCACTATATTTCTTACACAAAAAAACCACATTCCTGTAAGCACATGGATTGTCATATGTTACATTATACACTTGACGTATTAATTCAACTGCTGTTTCATGTTCTTCATTTGATAATGGTATTTTTTTTTGTTTTTTATTAATATCAAAATCATATTCTGGCGGAACAACAATAAAATGACAATTTACAAAAACAACAATGCAATTTGAAATTATTATTAATATTAATAAATAAATATTGATTTTATACATATTATTGTTTTTGATTTTATTAATATTTATTTATAAAAGGAATAAAATTAATAAACGAAAATAATAATGTACAAATAAAAATAAAAAAAATATTTATTCATTTCTTTTGTATCATATGAACATATATCATATTTTTTAATGTGTGTGTGTGAACTACAAAATGAATAATAATCTACAAATAAAAAACCCCACTATATTTTTCAACACATTACCCCACGCACTATATTCAACACTTTACAATAAAAATAACACCCCTTATATCAATACGTGACTTGTCTCATATGTGTCTTAATTATGTTTTATAATTTATTTATTTTTTCAATTATATTTATTATGTTTATATATATTTATAATTTTATTTATTTATTTATTTTTTGCAGTTGTATTTTGTTTAAAGAAAAGTTTTTATTTACAAAAAAGTGTGTACCAACTACAAAAAAATAACCCACACATTACAAAAAACTTCATTGTAATATATTTATATTATCACATCATTTTATTTAAAATATAACAACACTTAATGAATATCCTATGGTCCATTGAAATAAATATAAATAAACAACATGAATATAAAATATAATAAAAGCAAAATCTAATTTATTTATAGATTGCGTGTTTTTGTTGTTGGTTGTTGATTATTGAATGAAATAATGAACCACCATTTATTGGTTGAGTGATAACAATTTTTGGTGAAGGTAATTTGGTAACCTAATTGATTTCTATTTTTTTTAAATTTGAAATTAAAATATTGTAATTGTATAACTTTTAATTTTTATTTATTGTATTGTGTCACATATGGTGTACTAATAAAACCAATATTTTTTATTTTTTAAAGAACCTTTAAAAATAGTAACATGAAAAATGATTTTATTTTAATTAATATAGCATATTCTTTAAGATTACTTTCATTATCATTATTTATCATTTCAAAAGAAAAGTTAATTGACTATTTCAAAATACACCATTCTCATGCTGGTAATGTTATATTTTTAATTGAACATTCACCATCATTTGTATTTATGGTTTATTATTCATTGGCCTTTTTGCTATTGTAAGTTTTAATATTTTTATTTGAAATATAAAAAGGTTGGTGTGTTAATTATTAATCTAATTTTATTATTATAATTATATATAATTAGAATAAAGAAATATAAGGAAATATTTTTTGGACACAAGAAAATTGGTACATTGTTATGGAGTATAGTTGTTGGTGCAACAACAACGGCATGCCGTAGTTATCTGTATTTCAATAATTCTATTAATTTTTGATTTTCATTGGTACCATATGAAATGTTATCTTTGGATCTACCTCAATCACCATATCTATTATTACTCGTAATTGCAGTTGAATATGGAATTTTCTCAATTATTTCAATTTGTTATTAGTATGTATCACACATAATTGTACATTGACCCTATGTTACAATGACAATAACAACAACATTACTAATATTTTATCCTACCCTCTCATCAGCATTAAATTGAAAATAGAAACAAGAATTCCAAATGATAATGGGAGTAGTTTATTGCTTTTGCATGTAGTGTATGTTTCTTATTTCGTTCTGCAGCTGCTGTTTATATGAATGGATTGACCATTTGAACAATAATATTTTAAAATATCTTTAAAATTTGGATTTTCATCACCACTACCAAAAAACACTATATGACAACCAATATCATCTTGTAAATAATTTAATTTATATAATCTTTCCAATACATCACTTGAAATGATAATACTTTTGAATAATCGATTTTAACCACACTATTATTACTTTCATCATCATCATGAACATTTGAATTTAAGGTAGTTGAAGAACCATCTGAATTTTTAAATCTTTTAACTGATTTTGTTGAAGAAGAAGAGGAGGATGATGAATGTGGTGTTGGTGGTATATTTTATAATTGATTATTATTTAATATGAATTGAATGATTTCTAATCCATCCTCTGAGGCAGTGGGATAGAATGACCATGAAATTGAATTATTTTTAACGTGAGGTGGTCTTGAAGGTGGTTGGCAACTATTACCTCTGTCACTCCAACCTGAAGTTATATCATTACCAAATGAATCAGATGATGTACCACTTAAAACACTTGAACTATTGAACCAGAAATGTTACCTAAAGATGTAATTGAATCTGTAATTTTGTCGTTAGAATAAGATAATATAAATTATTTCTAAAAAATAAAAGGAAATAACCTAATATTGTCATTTTGTTATTTGTTTATTGTTTTTATTTAATTTGAAGATAATACTAAATAATTTTAAAAATTTATTTATTTTATTGTTTTTTTATAAAAAATAAATTGATGACATAATAACATATGTTATGTTTGTAATTTAAATAACTATACACATATTTAATTATATTGGGTATATTAATCAAAAGTGAAATCATTAATATTATAATGATCAGATATAATATTTAAAATGAATTGATTATGATATTTTGATAACAAATCATCATTTTCATGTGATAATATTGAATTTTGAATTGATTTATATGAGTTGAATTCTGCAAATTGTTTAAATTGATAATCATCTAGTGCAATACAAGCACTTGAAACTAAATTATCAGAAAAATTATAAATAATATCTGGTTCTTGTTGTAGTTTGTATAATTGTTGATTAATTATCTAAATGATTAAAGAATAAATCAAATTCTCTAATTTCTAAAAAGAATATCAATGTTGAATTTAATATTTCGTCATGAGTTCCTATAAAATTAGGTGATATTGAATAAACCAAATCTTGAATTAACTGTTCCAATATATTGTAAAATGATGAATTGAATATAAATTCATATGTAAAAATTGTTGGATCTAAATATTTTAAAACTTCTTGTTCATTTCCTAAGAAAAGGAACTATATTTATATATTTTAAAAAAATGCCTGTATACTGAATGATAAGTTTGAATGAATCTAATTAATTTCAAAGATTTGATACCAAGATAATAAACCATATGATATAATGTATGTTTAAATTTAAATTTATCACCAGTAGTTGATAACCATTCATTTGAAATTAATTGACGAGTTGAATCAACTTGTTCAAATGAAACGTTACCAACTTTAATTAATCTTTTGAATAATACATTCACCATACCTTGAATTATTTCAATTGATTGGCTTCCAATAGTTTTAAATTCTTTATTTAAATGACCAAGTAATATTTTAATAATTGATTGAATATCTTGAATTGAATCACCAGATGTACAATAATATACTATTCCATCTTCATGACATCCATCTTCATAACTTTCATCAAAATAACTTCCATCAAAATAACCATCTTCTTCATTGTTGGGAATTCTGTATGATCTTCATATATATTAAAACCATTAAAAACTGATAATCCATTTTGATTTTAAGTTGATTTGAATGGATCGAAATTATTTAATATCAATTGAACCACATTTGATGAAATTCTATCTTTAATTGAATCTATAAATAATTTAGTTGTTGCATATTGAAATTTACTTGTAAAATCAATTTTCAATTGTGATAAATCAATTGAAGGAGTTGCACAATACATTGTATAAATTGAATGAATAATCCTTCTGAAATTAGGTTATGGTACTGTACGATTACAATGATCATCATCTTCGGAAGGTAATGACCATGATTCATCATCACCATATATAGTTACTGGTTTAATGTCTGAAAATTTAGCAATTATTTGATCTGGTAATTGTTTTAATTGATCAATATCACAATTATAAATTGCAAGAGTGAGTGGATAATGAATTTTATGACTGTTGACATCAATTATAACATTTGGATATTTTTCATTTGCGTATTCAATTAATTGATAATTTTCAAAATGTAAAAAACCATTGAAATCGTGCGATTACTTTATAAAATCAATATTATCAGCAATTAAATCTACTGTTTTTGTATCCTTGATTAATAATCTTGACGAAAATATATGTTGGATTTCTAATTTACCAATATCAAACCATTTTAAAAGTTTACTTTTAAATTCAGGTTCATTGGAAATTGAATTATATGCATTTTGATATTCAGATTCTGATTTAATTGAATAAATGAAATAACTGTGAATATATCTATCTGTATCTTCATCTTTGAAATTATCATACCCAATTGAATAATATTTGATAAATTCATTTGAAATATGAATAATACTATTATTTGGAAACAGTTTTTCAAAATATGGCACTGATGATTTATTCTCTAATAAATGTTTTAATGCTTTTGCACTTCCTCTATCCATTGCATAATTATAAACGTGTTGAGGATCACTATCATCAATCATTTCATCATAGGTACACATGTAATGGTAATAAAGACCATAATTGGATTTATCATTTGAACATAAATAATATTTAAAAATATCTTTAATTTGAAGACTTAAACCAATTCCGCCAATTCCAATATCATCTTGTAAATAATTTAATTTGTATAACCTTTCAATTATATCACTTGAATGAATTTATAGTGCTTGTGAATATTTGATTAAAACTATGTCATTATTATTATTTTCATCACCATCATTTGAATTTAAAGTGGCCGAAGAACTACCATCTAAATTTTTAAATCTTTTAACTGATGATTCTATTGTTGCTGAAGAAGATGTTGAATGTGAAGGTATGTTATACATTTGATTGTTATTTAATATGACATAAATGATTTTTAATCTATCCTCTAATCTATATCCATAAAATATGTTTCTGATTGAAATCTCTAATGCCCATGAAACTGAATTATTTTTAATATAATTTGATATTTGAATTGTTGGTGAATTTATTATTATATCTAATATTGATATTAAAGAATGTTGAATTGCGTATTGCAATGCTTTATCAGTTACTGGTAATGAATATGGTTCATTGATTGCCAATTTAATCATTTCAATATCAACTTCCCTATCATCATGATTATTTGGATATTTTAAAAATATTGCTGATAATATATCCATTTCAATTAATTGATCTCTTTTATATTTGTATAATAATTCCAATGATTCTTTTTTACTATTTTGAAGTGTTTCTTTAATTTCTTTTCTTTTCATTATATTCTTTTCATCACCAATTCTAAAATAACCAATTTCCTTTATTAGACTTGAAATGAACTCATCCTTTTTTTCTTTTTCATAACCACCAGTGAATTCAACAATGTAATTTCTTTTTGAAAATAATAATTGAATACCAATGATTCTTTCATCATCAATATCAACATGATCACCTGCTTCTAATTTACATTTTAATAATGCAAATTGTTCATGTTTAATCATCCAATGTAATGAAGTTATATGTTTGAATTTAATTCTTTTATCAATACCATATTCTGATACATCATTAATTTTAACTGCATCTACTGATTGAATTTGATTGAATATTTGTTATTTCTCACACTTGTTTTTTTATTTGTCTTTTAAAATAAAGAATGAAGTCTTACTTATTTATTTTATAAGCAAAAATTTATTTTTAATTTTTTTAAGAATTTTTGGCTTTCGTTATGAAAAATTTTTTTTTTTTTTTTTTTATACCCAAATAATGATCAATAATAATGATTTTAACAATCAGTTGTGACAATTTAGTTTTTTTATTGTTGAAAAAAAAGGAATAGGCGAATAGAATGATAATAAGCAACACCATCATGTTTCAAATTAATTAAAAAAAAAAAAAAAAAATCAATTTAGTCTCAGTTTTTAAAGACAAACATCTTTTAAAAAAAACGAATTTTTTGATGTTGTCTAAGCAACAATGGTTTTTTTTTCACCTTCATTTTAAAATAATTAAATTTATAAACACTGTTATAATTTTTATAAAGTTAAAATAATAATTTATAAACAAAATGAAAATTTTATTTTTATTAATAATATTTTTTATTGCATTATCAAATGCATCAATTTTTGGTAATGAAGAAGAATTTCCTCAAACTGTTTCAACACCATCTGGAATCTATCAAGGTATATATATGGAAGAAGCAAGAGCATTTTTAGGTATACCTTTTGCACAACCACCAGTAGGTTCACTTCGTTTTAAACCACCACAACCAAAACCATATTCATGGGGTGTTCAAATTGTTAATTCTCAACCAAAACAATGTTGGCAAGCAGGTGCTAATGTAAATAATTCTTTAAATCAAAGTGAAGATTGTTTACATTTAAATGTTTTCACACCAAAATACAAACAAAGAATTTCAAATGGTATATTTCCAAATTTACCAGTATTAGTGTTTATTCATGGTGGAAGGTAGGTTTCAATTGGATTTATATCAAAAAATATTAAATATATTAATTAAATTAAATCTTTTATTATTATTATAGATATTGGCAAGGTTCAGCAAGTGAATTTGATGCTGATAAAATGGCATCAGTTGGTAATGCAGTTGTTGTTATTATTCAATATCGTTTAAATATTTTTGGTTTCCAACCATATGATTCAAATACCAATATTGGTTTACTTGATCAACAAATGGCTTTGCGTTGTAAGTATTAATCCATAATAATAATAATAATAATGAAAATAATAATAATGTAATTGTTTATTAATATAAATTGTTGTTATTATAGGGGTTAAAGAAAATATTCGTTCATTTGGAGGCGATGCTAATAAAGTTACTATCTTTGGAGAGTCTGCAGGTGGATCATCAATTGTACATCATTTGATAAATCCAACATCCTTTGGTCTTTATGATCGTGCAATTGTTCAATCATCATGGCAATGGTTAATTCCAAACGTTGAATCATCACGTGTTAAATCTGATCCACATTTAATTAAAATTGGTTGTAACCGTACTCTTCCCAATGGAAACCAAGATTTAAATGGTATTCTTGAATGTCTCAAATCTAAATCACCTCTTAGTATTACACCATCAACAGCAAATTCAAATTTTTATATCCCAATGGTCGACGGTAAATTTATTAAACAATTACCATTAAAAGCTATCAAATTAGGACAATATAATCACAAAGCTGATGTGATAATAGGTCATAACTATGATGAAGGCAGTTATATGTATTCACGTATTGGTTATAAAAAACCAAACGAAACAGTCACTGATGAAGTTTATTATGCTGCACTCAATAAAGTTTTACTTGTTTATCTTAATGCAGCACAAGCTGCAGATATCATTGCTAGCTATGCACCAATTAAAGCTGCAAAAGGAAACTGGGTAGCCGCTACAGAATTCATGGGTGATTATTATATCACATGTGGTCAAATTTTAGCTGCTCAATACTTGAATGAACAACAATCTGATTTCAAAACATACATTTTCAATTATTCATCTCCAAATTACCCAGCTGCTGATTGGTTCTTAGCTGCTTCCCATGGTAATGAATTAGCATACATATTCTTTAATTCAAATATATATACTGCATATACATTTTCGCCAACTGATGCACTCATGGGTCTTAGAATGAACAGAGCATGGATTGATTTCGCTGATTCTGGTAATCCAATATCACCACTTTCAAAATGGCCAAAACCATATCCATCTGCAATGTACTATGGTCAAAATGCTACAAACTATGCTGATAATGTTCCATATCAAAAAGGAATTTGTGAAACATACAGACAATATTTTGAAGCAAATGTTTCTTAAGTTAACAATAAAAACTTTTTTTTAAATTTAAAATTTTGACAGTAGAAAAGTCTTTATTTTTTTATTTATTTGAATTAGTTCATTAAATTGAATGAATAAATGATCATCTAATATCAAACGTGCACAAGTTATATGTTTGAATTTTATTCTTGCATCTATATCATAATCTGATATATCATTTGTTTTAACTGCATCAACTGAGTGAAGTTGATTGAATATTTGTTTAAATATATTTATTATGTATAACTTTTTTAAAATAATAACTGTGAAATATTATTACTATTATTATCTATCATTATTGTGTTGTGCTCATAATAAATATAATAAAAAAAAATAAAAAAAATAAAAAAAAATCCACCTCACAACCAAAAATTAATTTTAAGATTTTTTTTAAATAAAAAATAATTTAAAGCTCAAAAATTAATTTTAATTATTAAAAATATTTCCCAATTTATTCTTATTTTATATATAAAACAAATTTATATATAGCTATATAAAATAAATGTCAAAATTAATAGAATATAATTCAAAAAAGGATACCAATAATAGATGTATTGCAAAAGATTTAATAATTACATTTCCAATGAATGAAACACAAATTCAATTAAAAAAAGAATCATATAAAAGACACAAGATTGCATCATTGGAACAAGAATATGATAATTTAACAGAATTTGAAAAAAGACAAGCAAATTTATGTTATCCATTTAAATTTGGAGGTATAATTGATACATATCATCCAATTGAATCAATTGATTACTTTGATAATGATTTACATTATGACTTTGGTAGATTTCATACATTGAAAAGAGATAAAACTGGTAAATTGTTATGTGCATTTAAAAAAATGATAATTAATAATGGTTTCCAAAATCAAAAATCAAGAATTAAAAATGATAAAACATTATATGGTAAACTTGATGAAAATGGATCACCAATTTTTAAATGTAACTTTTCACAAAACAATATTAGTCCATCGGCACAAATTGCAAGTGTTAAAGAGTTCGCCCTTGATTTCAGTGACAACTCATTCACAAACTATCTTCATAATTTTGCCAATCAATCTGATTTCAACGACCATTTAACCAAATCAACTGGATCAGGTAGTGGGTTTGTCAAGATTCAATCATTTCCATTTGGGTCATTTACAATTCCATCATTTAAAGAAATTTGTTATACAGTTTTAAAAGAAATGTATTTAATTAACCATTCAAGCACAATTGAAATAATTAAATCATTACCAGTTATAGTGTTTAATGAATTTATTGAAAGTTGTTTCAATGATGAAAAACCAGTTGGAAATGAAATCATTACAACTTTATTTATCTATCATGGGTACCATAATGAATTCCCATTGGATAGATTATTAAAATCAAGTTTATCAAGAGACACTTGGTTTAGATTTAATTTTAGAAATAGAATAGCAGAAAGTTTATCTGAACCACATTATAATGATAATTTCTCAATTGATGTGTATGACAATTACCATTTATTCAAGTATAAACAAATACCATTATATTTAAATGATAATGTAATATTAAAATCATCAACAACTGATGAATATGGTAACCCATCAATTGTTGGCATGGATATCTTTTTATCAAATTTTAACAAGGCTACCAATGGTATTTTCAGTGATACAAGTAAGATACCAAAATCATGTTACTTTATTGGTGGATTGGTAACAGGTTGTTTAAAAGGTACAATTGATCAAGACTGTTATAAAAATAGTGACATTGATATATGTTTTGTTGGTTATGAATCTGAAGATATTAAACAATTTATAATAGATCATTTTGGACAATTGTCAGATTTGCAAATCGATGGTAAAAGTACAACAATCCATGGTAGCCATTTAACAATTTCAAAACATTATCCATTTAGACATGTACAAATTAATTTGCATCAGTACCATTCAATTGAAGATGTATTATTGGGGGTTGATATTGACAGTTCTTGCTTTGCATTTAATGGTGTTGATAAAGTTGTATGTTTAGAAAGATCAATTCATTCAATGAATTATCGTGTTAATTTTGCATGTGATTTTAATTTTCAAGTAAATGGTAATTTATCATATCAATCTAGATTGGTTAAATATATGAATCGTGGATTCAACATATTTTATATATCTTCAATTGGGGTTGACCATTTCCTTAAGAATATTACTACAATAAATTATGTTAATCATCCATCTAAATTCTTACCATCAATTAAACAAAATGGATTCCCATTATTATATTCTGCTTCAATTGATGCTGGTGTATTGAAAAAGTTAAAAGAACACTCTGATTCAAATCACATACCATATGGAATTGAATGGAATAAAATGAAATTTGATCAATACATTACAAGTAATTATAATAATTTATACAATGGTTACTCTACACCGGATTGCAACAGATTTGTTAAATGTGATAAATATCAAGATGATGATGATATTGATTATACCGATTACCTTGGTTTCATTTTATCTGATAGAAGTGAAGACATAGCAAGTTTTAAATTAGTTAAATGGGATCAACATATTAAAAATCATACATTAAATAATAATCATTGGTAATAAATAAAGAATATAGTAGTGACACGTGTTTGTTTATTATTATTTTGTTGTTGGTTTGTTGTTTGTTGTTTTTATAATATATTTTCTCTTAATTTTTTATATTGTTCAACAGCTTCTTTTGATATGAGTGATACAGTTTGTGGGCAACAATAATACATTGAAGTTGAAAAACCAATTGCTGCTAATGACAATGGTCTTAAATGTAAAAATTTTGGTTTTGCTAAAATATATGGAACAATAGTTGCAAGTGCAACTGTTATTGGTGCTGGTGTTTCTTGAATTTTTGATTTAATATCATCTTGTATTTTTCTATAAATTGGACTTTCACATTCATTTACAATGATTTTTGATCCTTTTTTAATTATATTATCTGTAACTTTATATGTTTCCTATATTGTGGTGTATAGATGGCAGGTAAGTGATATTGTGTTATTGATGATCATACATTTTTAATTTCTGCACTATCATCTGCAAAATTTATTGGTGATGTTTATAGTATAGTGTGATATTGTGTTATTGATGATCATACATTTTTAATTTCTACACTATCATCGGCAAAATTTATTAAACCTCTTGCTAATATTCTAAAGGGGCTTTCAATATCTTCTTTATTATCTATTGGTGGCATATTTGATTGTAATATGAAAAATTAATTTGAAGAAAAAAATCAAAAAAACTTTTTTTTTTGTTTTTTTTTTTTTTTTTTTTTTATAAAGTTGGATTTTAAACCGGTGAGGCGGCGGCCAGAAGAGGGTGGTGGTGGGGCGGGGGGGGGGGGGTGTTGT
>JABXES010004301.1:0-37185 GCA_013375695.1 Dictyostelium brefeldianum
ACATCAGCTTTTTAAAAAGTTTTTACATGGAGGTGCGCAAATTTTAAAAAAAAAAAAAAAAAAAAAAAAATAAAAAAAAAAAAATTTTTAAAAAAAAAAAAAAAAAAAAAAAAAACAATAGAAAAAACATCAAATTTATTTATTCAACAAAGAAATATATTATATACATATATCTATTTCTCTCATTTTTTTTCTCTTTTTTTTCTATTTAAAAAAACAGTCAAATTCAAATTTTCAAAAAAACACACAAAAACAAAGCTATTTTTAAAAGAACATTTTTCAGCAAAGATAAAATTAATTTTTATTTTTATTATAAAGTGTATGTATAAATTTTATTATTAACTATCTGTTATCACTCCCACACACATTCACATATAAACACACATTTTTTTATATTTTTATATTCTATTATTAACTTTCACACACTGACTCACATATAAACATTGATAAATAAATCAATCTTAAATCAATCCTAATATATTGGAGATATTAGAAATACTTTCTTTTTTGACATGCAATGATATTTGCACATATACACTATTATTAGTTTGTTTTTTTTTATTGTTATGTTTTGTTTATTTGCAGTAATATTAAAATTTAAAAATAAAACCAACATATACTCATTCTTTAACAACTCAAACGCATACATAATAAAATTTAATAATAAATATAATAATATCTATCTATTATATATTTATTAAATTCGAAACCATTATCTTAATTAAAAATTTAAATCACAATTATAATATATACATATAAAAATTAATGTTGTTGTTTTTTTTTCTTATTATTATTCAATAAAATCAATGTACGGTAGTATTGTTATTTTTAAAATATAACTTTTTTTGATAATCAAGTTATATAACATATATATGTTTTTTTTTGATTGTTCATTGTTTTTTTCTTATCACCCCAAAAAATATAAAAATTTAAAATTTTAAACACACATACACACAGAAAACCAAATAATACACACATACACAAACTTTTTTTTATTATCTTCGCCACTAACACACACAAATTCAACTTTAACACATATTCTATCTTCAAATAATTAAACAGTTGTATTAAAAATTAAAATTTTAAAATTTAATTAAATACCACCATCCTAAAAGTTTAAACAAAACAAAAAACACATACACACATCCATTATATAATAATTTAAATCATATCAAATTTATTATTTTTTGTTTTATTTAGCACTTTTTTTTTTTTTATTCTTTTTTACTTGTGTACAAATATAATTGTTTTAAAATCTATAATAATAATTTTACTAAAACCCAATTTTTTTGTAATATCTATATTTATTTATTTAAAATTCCAGCATTTTTTAATTTATATAAAAATTAAAATCATTGAATGATTGTTGGTAAAATTCTTTTTTCAATTAAAAATTAATACAACATATACAAATATATATATAATATGAAATGCGAGTTCTTGTTATATTTATTCCTAAATCATTCCCAAATAAATGTCTACATTTCAAGAAACTTGGGTAATTATAATTTAACATATGCTATAATTTGTAAATATATATGTACTAATCAAATTGACTATTTACAGATTATGGATAATTTTTCAAGCTTCATTAAAAGAAAAATCACAAAATGAATCAGAGTTGTATGTATTTTTATTAAAAGTTTTTAATCTATTTATTTTTAAATAATTGATTCTAACTGTTAATTACTCCTATAGTGAATTAAATTCAACGATTTCACCACAACAACAACAACAAATTATAAATAGTTATATAAATGATCATGAAAGTAATTCAAGTTGTACAAGTTTAAATAATTATTTTACAACAGAGAATGGAGGGGGAGGACTTGGTAATTATAGTCCAACAGAATCAAATATATCATCATCATGTTCAAGTTCAAGTTCAGGTGGATCAAGTTCAGGTGGTGCAAGTGGTAGAGAATCTGTAACTCCTTCATCATCTTCATCTTCAGTTGCACATAATACTCCTTCTAAAAAGAAGAAAACATCTTGGAGAATTAGAACACCATCACCAAAACCAAAATTAGATTCAACATTTCATAATAATTTTTCAGATCTTTCAATTGAATTACCACCAACCCCAACATATCCTCAAAAACCATCATTCCTTTCAAATTCAAGTCATATTCCACCACGACCTAGATCAAGGCACTCATATTCTAATTCTGCAGATAATAATAGTACATCATCATCATCATCATCATCATTTAGAACAAATAACAATATTAATAATAGTCATCCACCACATTATCAACATCCTTCATCTTCTTCATCATCATCATATTTAACTACAACTACAACATCAACAACTACAAATAATAGATCAACACCATCTCCAACTAATAACAACAATAATAAACTTGGAAATTCAAATAGTTCAAGTTATTCACAATTAAAATATAGTAGCGGTAGTTTATTAGATACAAATATTGGTGGATTACCATGCAATGAAAATAGTACAACAATTTCAAATATAGTATCATTTACAAATGAAAAACCAAATTCAAATTCAAATATTATAAAACCAGTTGCAATTAAAACCACAAGTATGATTAGTAGTAACAATAATAATAATGTAAATAGTCAATCAATTTCATCATCTTCAACTTCATCATATAATATAAATGGTTCAAGTGGTTCATATGCATCTGCAACAATTGGATCAGTTGCATTAGTATCAAATTTACAACCTATTCCATTTGCATCAGCTCATATATTAAGTGCAAGTAGTGCGTCATCAGTTACACATCAATCTTCACCAATACCACCTTTAATTTCAATAAATAGCAACAACAATATTAATAACAATCAGGAAGATCCTGATGATGCAACATCTCATTGGGAACATGTTTCAATTCCACAACCACAACAATGTAGAGATCAAATAATTTCAATTAAAAATCAATTTATTGAAAAATCTGGTGTTTGTTAATAACAAACAAACTAAACAAACAATAATATATAATTATTGTCATATATTACGAAAATTTACACATTTTATATTAATTAATTTTAATAAAAAATCAAAAAAACACATACCTTATTTATTTAAAAAAAACAAAAACAAAAAAAAATATTTATCTGAAAAATGTTTTTTCAATAATTATTTTAATTTTATTTAATTTTAATTAAATTAATTATTTTTTTATGTATTTATATGTGTTAGTGTGAACATTGCATATTTTTTAATTTTTATTTTAATGAACAAACACACACAACATACATAAACACACATTCATACACATATAAAAATATATAGATAAATAAACAATGAATATTCCTAATAATAATATAACTAATAATAATAAAATTACAAATGGATTTAGTAAAAATTCACCAGTTTTTGATATTATTGGTATACCTAATAATCTTTATGATCCATATGGTTTAACATATGGAAAACAGCTATCAAATAATGATATTAATAATATGATGATTGAAATAATGTTAGTGTTTATTTAATATTACTTTATATAACTATATACTAATTGTGTTTTAATATAGTAATAATATACCAAATTTAAATTTTATAATTTCAGGATTTTTTACATCATTTTTTGAAAAACCAATTATAAATTTAAATTTAGATTATGGTCAATTAGAATTAATAATATTAAAAATGTTAAATAGTGAAAATCAACAAGGTTTAAAAACAAGTTCATTATGGATTAAACAATGCAATGAATTGTTGATTCAAGTTTATAATAATTCAAATGATACAATGAAATTATTAATTGAAAAAAAAGATTCATTATTAAATTTTAATTTAAAGAATCAATGCTCTTCGTCAAGTGGGTTGGAATCAACAAAATATAAAATATCAAATGGAATTGAAATATTAGAAAAAAGTATACAAGAATTGTTAATATTCTTATCTGGTACATTGGATAATATTGATGAAACAATTGGTATTTACTATGAATGTATTTTCATTTATATTGCATTTATTAAAAATGTTGATTTACTTTGGGAAATTTATGAATTAAATCCAATTTTAATTGCTGGCGGTAAACAAGCTGATAGATATTCAAATATACCAGGTGAAAATATTTCATCATTTAGAGAAAGATTACATTTATTTATTAGATCATTTATAAAAGATGTTGGTAAAACTTCAATGAAATCTTCAATTCATCATTGTTGGAATGATATGTATAAAATTTTAATTCAAGATTTAGTCCTTTATCCACAAAAAACATTTATTTATTCAGAAATGGAATTGTCAAATCATGGAAGCTCAAAATGTATCAATTTACCTGAAAATGATGCTGAAAATTATATTCTTAGAATTGACGCAAAATATTTCTCTGGTGAAGATGGTAATAATAATCAAAAAGATTATATAACTGGTTGTTATGGTATGTCATTTTATAATACTGAACCTGGCGCAAATCAATTATCATTTATATTAAATTCAAAAATTGAAAAATTCATTACAATTAGATTATATGGAATGGTTGGTAATTGTCAAACAATTAAAATTGATATATCAAATCCAGATAAAAACCAATCAATTGTATCTGATACAATTGTTCCATTAAATTTACCATTGGCAAATTATTTACCTTCTTCAAATAATTTAAATTCAAATCAAGTAGGTTTTACAAATTCAAAAAAGATTAAATTGACTAACAATTTAAATTTAATCAAATTAAATTTTGATAATGATGATAGTGATGGTAATACAAGTAATAATAATAATATTAATAACAATAACATTATTACTCAAGATAATAAGAAATATTTCTTATATTTTATTGAAATATTAGTATCATATCAAAAAGATTAACAAAATAAATAAAGAGTTAATTTCCTTTCCCCCTGTCTCCCCTTTTATATACTTTTTTAAAATAATTTCTAAATATTTATTTTTAATTTTACATAAAGATATTAAATGATTAATATATTTATTATAATCTTTTGGTAATATAGTACCTTTATAATAATCTTTTTCATCATAAGTTATACCACCAAGATACCCTTTTGAAATTACCAATTTTTTAATATTATAATTTTCATTACAATGATCAATAAATGTAAATAAATTTAAATGATGACAATATAGTGTTGTTATATTTTTAATTTCTTTTAATGGTAGTAATAAATTTGAATCTTTTATATTAAATGATTCCAATCCTAATGCAGTCAATGATTTATATATTGATAATTGTAATAATAATTGCACTAAACATTGATCATTATTCCAGCCAATTGGATAAAAATCATTTGGTGATCTTTTTAATTTTAATTTAACCAATGATGTATTATTACCAATACCATTATAAATACCACTATATTCTCTTTTTTCTAAATCACTATCAATTTCACCAATTCTATCAATATCACCAATTAATCTAACTGAGAATGATACAACTTGATTTAATTGAATTATACCACTAAAGAAATCATTTGGTGTACTATGATCATCTTGAAAATTGATTTTCTTTATTGATTTAAATTTTAAAATACCATTTAAATTTGAAATTGATAAAAAATTATCTGTATCGTAACTTGAATCAAAATAAATTTTATATGGATTATGTTTACCAATAAAATCAAATGAATAGTGCTGATCTTCTTCAAAAGATAATGGCTCACCTTTTGAACGTGGTTGATATATTCTATCCAATGTAATTGATAATCTATTAAATTTATAAAATCCATTACACGTAAAATCTTGATCATCATTTGGGAAGTCTATTGTTTCTTGTTCTGCACACAAATCTATTAAATATACATGTTTTTAAATTTTTACAATTTTGACTTAACTAATTCATAATCCCTTTTACAATCATCCTTTTTTGTTGTACCATTATTTTTTATTATTTCAAAAAAATCGATATAATCTTGAAATTGAATTGATTCAATTTTATTATATTGAATTAATTGATATTGTGTATATAATTGGGGTTTGCTTTTTATTATATATTTTATTAAATTGTCAAGTGATAATATAAAGTTTATATTTTTTTTATATTCATATGATACTATTATATTTTGAACGATTTTATATGATTTTTTTGATAGTAAAGCATATTCAAATAATGTATTGAATGGTTTGTTTTCACTTGTCTTTAAATTATATATTAAATAAACTATTATTTCTTTATTAAATAAATATTCATTTAATTTGGATGTCATATTTATTTGTTTTTAAAAAAAAAGATCAAAAATTGAAAAAAATTACAATTTTAAAATTAGGAAAAACAACAAAATTAATAATTATTTATTTGTTTAAATTTATTAAAAGAATCATCATCTGCATAATAATCTGATAAATAAAAATTTACTACATTGTATGCATATTCTAATTTAATATACTCTATTGATAATTTTGGTGTTGATTTCATAATTTTTAAACCTTTTCCATAATAATTAAAAATTGTTTCTTTTGAAGCTGAGAGTGAATCATCATCATCTTCATCTTCCAAATCATCAGGAGAATCTGTCAAAAAATAAATATATGCAAAATATACTTCTGCAATATCAGGATTATCTGTATTTGATGTTGTTGATCTATTAAAATAATCAATTAACATTTCCCTTGATACGAGATAAATTTATATATCCTTCATCAAATCCTTCATCGTATGGAACCAAAAATGGACTGATGTAATTGATAAATAAATGAATAAATCTTTGTCTTTTTGTGATAAAGTTTATTGATTTGAAATTAAAAAATTGTATGATGATTTTAATTGTTGATCAAATTTATCCATGTATCTTAGAATTGTACAATTGTAATATTCAAATATTGGTAAATGACCACATAATTTAGTTGATTCTTGAATAAATTCTAAATGGCAATTATGTGTATTAACACCAGCAGATGATATTTTAAATTCAATTATTTTATCATTTCATTTACCTCATTGTACTAAATCATGTATTAACATCATCTGATTAAATTATCATGTGGAGGGATACCTGTTAAATCAATGTTTATTGCAATAGTATCTGTATCGGTATCAATTATAGTTGTATCACTTGTAATTCTATCATTAATTCTATTTTATAACAAAAATGCAATTGAAGTTAAAATTCAATTATATAAATTAAAACAATTTAATAAAAAATTTCTTTTTTAAATATCTATAATGTTGTTTATTTATTTGTGTTATGTTAAACGAGGGATTTAGGGTCATTTGAATGCAAATGAAATAAAATATGTTTGAAATTGTTGTGCTAATACTACGATGCGTTGATTGTATACATGAAAATACTGGTGAAGAATATATTGGCTCTATGATTAATTATCTATATAATATTACCAATAATTACAAACAAATTAAAATTGTATCTCTTTATCACAACATATACATTAAAACAAAAAAACGATTTTATAAAAGCTCATAATACGCTGTAATTTTTTTTTTTTAATTTTTTTTTATTTTTTTTTATTTTTTTTTTTTTTATTTAAAACGAATTTTGTGATAGTAATAATTAATAATATTATTTATATTTAATAAAGTCACTTTTCAAACATATTTCACAAAATTTATATAATATATATATAAATATTTCATGAATAGTGATAGTAATAGCGCAGAATTAGAATTAAAACAAAAGAATATATTGAATAAATTAAAAAGTTTAAAAGAAAATATAGACAACTTTCAATCTAAAATGGAAACTATTGAAGAAACTCAAATTCAATCAAACGATGAAATTTTTCACAATAAACAACAAGAAGAACAACAAGTTAATGAAAATACTCAAGTAGTTAATAATGTTGATGAAAATGAACAAAACAACAATAACAGTAATACAGATAATGATGAACAACAACAAGAATCAGTTACTCAAGAAGAAGAAACTAAAACTGTTGTTGAAACAGAGACAACAATAACTACCACAACAACTATTGAAGAAACAGTTGTTGCACAAGAAGAAACACCAGTTGAAGAATCAGCACAAGAAACTGTTGTTGATCAAGAAGAAACTAAAGTAGTTGAAGAACCAACAGCAATTGTTGAAGAAACACCAGTTGTTGAACAAGAAGAAACACCAGTTGTTGAAGAACCAACAGCAGTTGTTGAAGAATCAGTACAAGAAACTGTTGAAGAAACTAAAGCAGTCGAAGAACCAACACCAGTTGTTGAACAAGTTGAAGAATCAACACAAGAAACAGTTGAAGAAAATAAAGTAGTTGAAAAACCTACACCAGTTGTTGAAGAAGAAGAAGAAGAAAATAAAGTAGTAGAATCAGAACCAACACCAGTTGTTATTGAAGAAGAATCAGCAAGTGTAGCAGTTATTGAAACATCAGATTCAGAAGAAGTTGCTGAATCAGTTAAACAAGTTGAATCAGAACAACCAACAATTGAAGAAGAATCAGATTCAGATAATGAAAAATCATCAACAACCGAAAACAATAACAGTAATGGTAATGGTAAAGAACAACAAGAATCATCAAATGGAAAAGAAGAAGATAAAAAATCAAATAAAGAAAACGACGAAGAAAATGAAGATAAAGAAGAAAATGTAAAAGAAAACCAACAAGAAGATGAAGGTGAAGAAGACGAAAAAGAAGAAGAAGATCCAAATATTTTAACATCTGCAGAATTATCAACATTTTATAAAGTTGAAGGTAATGAATACTTTAAACATGGTATTTACTTTGATGCAATTGAAAGTTATTCAAAAGCAATTGAAATTAAACCATCACATTTATTATATTCAAATAGATCCATTTCATACTATAAATTTGGATTATTTGATGAATCACTTCAAGATGCACTTGAATCTATTAAAATGGATGCAAATTGGGTCAAAGGTTATCATAGAGCTGGTCAAGCATTAGAAAAATTGGGTAATAAAGAAGAAGCTATTAAATTCTATCAAGATGGTCTTTTAATTGAACCAGGTCATGTACCAATGAGAGAAGCATTGGATGGAATATTGGTTGTTAAAAAAGATAAAACAAATGGTGGTAGTGATTCAGATGATTCAGATGATTCTGATTCTGACTCTAACAGTGATAGCAGTAATTCTGATTCTGATAATTCTGGTTCTGATTCTGACTCCGATTCTGACGATGACTCTGTTGATGTTGAACAATCTTCAACAAATAAAAATAAATCAATCGTTCCATATGGTACCGTTGCTAAAGTATCTGTCGTTGTTGCTGTTGTTGCAATAGTTGGTTTTGCTTTAAATAAATATTGGAGTACTAAATAAACTTTAAAAAAAAAAAAAATAATAAAATATAAAATATATAAATTTAATATAAATATACAATGAGATCGATGATTATATAAAGTAAGAGGCTCAATTGAAAATTATTGGGAAACCTTTTTTTTTATTTTTTTAAAAAGTTTAAGGTTTAACAATGTGGTCTCCATATTGGGTGACATCTTGGTGGTGGTGGACATGGATGACATTTTGGTGGTGGACATGGATGACATCTATGACGACCCCATGCTGATGTTTCATTATTACTAAATGAACTGTTTGATGAACCATTTGAAATTGATGAATTTGATTTCATGGATGCTCCACTAATTGATGTAATTGAACCTATATTTTGATAATATAAATAATGTTAATAGCTAAATAAATATTTTATTTTTTACTCTTTTTTAATAATATACATACTGAAAAGAGTCATTTTATTATTTTTTATTTAATATTTGTTTAAATTGAATTTGAATATATTTTAAAAATGAAAGGTTTTATAAAGTATTTATACTATTTTTTTGCATAAGTTACATTTACACATTCATACTAAAATAACTAGTTTCCAATAGATTAAAATTTAAGAAAACCATTTAAAACTAAAAATGAACCCCTTTTTTTAAAAATTAAATTTTTAATTGGTTAAAATAAAATTCATACCTTTATTTTTATATATTAAAACTTTTAGGTCCCCGATAATATATTATAAATATTGAGTCATTTATACTAATAATACCTGCGTTTATAATAAAATGATCACCCAAATTAATTTGCTACTATGACACAGATTTTTAAATTTATTGTTGTTTTTCTTTTTTTAAAATAAACTCTGATTATTACTATTATTAATAAAAAAAAAAATAATATATGAAATAAAACACACCTAAAAAACTCTCACATATATAAATTTAATTTTAAAGAAAGAAAAGAAATGATAATTCTCAATAAATTTATGAAAGAAAATAAATTAATGAAAAACAAAATATTATTTTATTAACGTCAAACATATTAATTACATTGATTATTTCCATATCATTATTTAGTGTGTATTGAACATGAGCAGAATTATATAATTGTTGTAATTAATCTGCTTTAAAATAATAATAAACATCTGAATTGACTGATTTTGAATTTAACATTTCAGCCAATTTAATACATTGATTAATCAAATCTAATGATTTAGACAATTAAATTTTTTTTCTTTTTTTAATTTTAAACATTGTTTCTCTTTCTCCAAATCAATTTATAACCATTACCACAAACAGTTTGATTTGTAAATATAATATCTTCAATTGTACAACATTTATCACAACTTGTACCATTTACTTTATTTAATTCTAATAAAATTGATTTCGTTGCATCTAAAGTTTCATTTGTTGAATGATACTCACAAATTTCTAAATTGGTAATATATATGTAAATTATTAGTAACAACAATTAAAGACTAACCACGTACGATGGAGTAATTGTATACTAAACTTTTTAGAAGATTCAACGATTTCATTTTCTTTATCAATTCTTAATTTATGATTTTTAGATACTTTAATATTAATTTGTGGAATGTTGTTGTTCAATCGCATGTATTTAGTATCATGATTTATGTATTTGTTAAGTGTGTATGTGTATTTGTGTTCCTTTTACTTGTTACTGAATTAAAAATGAAAAAAAGTGTTGAGAGTTAGTATTTATAAAATTAAAAGAAAAAAGAAAAAAAAAACATAATTTGATGAATAAATTATTATTATTATTACTATTTATTATTATTAATTAACCTATTTTTGATCAGTTTGAAGCTTGAATATTAATTCATCACAGAGTTTTGCAAGTTCTTCATTCTCTTTTTCTTTTATTCCGACTTTTGACTCTGAACGATTTAATTTTACAGACAAAACTTCAATTTCTTTTTTAGCAACTTCTTTTAACTTTATCAATTGTTCGGATGCGCTATCTAATTTTGCTTCTGCGTGAGCTTTAAGTGCATTAAATTTAGATATTTGTATTTGATTTTCTTTATTTGCATGTAAATTTGCTTCTTTTAATTCTACAATTTGTTTACGTAATTGTTCATTATCCAATAATGCTTCACCAAGTTTAGCTGAATTTTGAGGAGCAGGTGCAGGTTGATCAATCATCTTTTTCATTGTTGATTCATATTGTGTTAATAATACTCGTAATGTTTGACAATTTCTTTGCTCTTTATCCAATTTCAATTGTAAATCTTCCAATTCCAATGAAAGGATTGCATTCTCGTCTGAACATTGTTTTAATATTTCTTTCTTTTGTTTTTCCAATAAACGATCAACATCTTCTTGTGTAAATAAATTTGAATTTGGTTGATAATAAAATTGTTGTTGTTGTTGCTGTTGATATGGATACATATGTGATGGTGGTGATATACCATTATTATTGTTGTAATGAGATGGTGAATTTTGTTGTTGTTGATGATACATTTGTTGTGGATGTTGTTGTTGATGATTTGGACTACCTGGATATGAATTATATTGTGGTTGTTGTTGTTGGTAGTATTGTGGTTGTTGTTGCATTTGTTGATTATATTGATTATTATTATTATTATTATTATTATTATTATTATTATTATTATTATATTGTGATTGTGGTTGATTTTGATGATGTTGATTTTGATGATTAAAATCTTGAGTTGGCATTGGTTGAGTTTGTTGTTGTGACAAAGATGGAATTGGTTTTGATGGTAGGGGTTGAGACTCTTCATGATTATTATTGGTTGTTGTATTACCAATTGTTTGTTTCATTAATTCTCTTTGTTGATCTCTTTCTTTTTGTTTTTCCAATTTGATTCTTTCCTTTTCTTCATCTTCTGCAGATGGAGTTGATTTAGATTTCGTTTGTTTTTGTTGTCTTTCTAAAAATCTCTTTTTCATTTCTTCTTCTTTTCTCTTTTGTTCCAATTCTAATTCTTCAGCAGTTGGCTCTCGTTGTTGTTCTTCAGCAGCTAATCTTTCATATTCTCTTTGTAATTCCAATTCCATTTGTCTTTGCTTTTCTTGTTGTTTTTGTAATGCAATTTGTGCATGTCTTTCATATTCATCATCATTTGAAGTTGGTTGTGGAATTGATTGAGTTGGTTGTGGAATTGGTTGAATTGGTTGTTCAGATGGTGGTGATGGTTCTTCTTTTTTAGTTGGAGTATTATCATTTGTACCACCAATTGCTTTTCTCATTAATTCTCTTTGTTGATCTCTTTCTTTTTGTTTTTCCAATTTGATTCTTTCTTTTTCTTCATCTTCAGGTGTTTTTTGTTTTGGAGCAGATTTTGATTTATTTTGTCTTTCTAAAAATCTTCTTTTTTGTTCTTCTTGTCTCTTTCTTTCTTCAGCTTCGTAATCAATATCATCTACTTGTTGACCTTCTGCTTCCAATCTTTCATATTCCCTTTGTAATTCTAATTCCATTTGTCTTTGCTTTTCTTGTTGTTTTTGTAATGCAATTTGTGCTTGAGTTTCATATTCATCATTATTTGTAGTTGGTTGTGATACTGATTGTGAAATTGATTCAACTTTAACTTCTGCTACTGGTGGTGATTGAGATCTAACTTCTTCGTGTTCTAGTTGTTGTAATGGTTGTTCTTTTTTAGTTGGAGTACCACCAATTGCCTGTTTCATTAATTCTCTTTGTTGATCTCTTTCTTTTTGTTTTTCCAATTTGATTCTCTCTTTCTCTTCATCTTCAGGTGTTTTTTGTTTTGCTGCACCTTTTGATTTACTTTGTCTTTCTAAAAATCTTCTTTTTTGATCCTCCTGTCTCTTTCTTTCTTCAGCTTCGTAATCGATATCTTCATTTTGACCTTCAGCTTCTAATCTTGCATATTCTTTTTGTAATTCTAATTCCATTTGTCTTTGTTTTTCTTGTTGTTTTTGTAATGCAATTTGTGCTTGTCTTTCATATTCATCATCATTTGAAATTGGTTGTGATATTGATTGTGGAATTGGCTCAACTTTAATTTCTGGTACTGGTGCTGGTGTTGGTGGTGAAGGTTTTGGTGGTGATTGTTGTGGTTGTTCATCATTTTGTTGCGATGGTTGTTCTTTTTTAGTTGGAGTACCACCAATTGCCTGTTTCATTAATTCTCTTTGTTGATCTCTTTCTTTTTGTTTTTCCAATTTGATTCTTTCTTTTTCTTCATCTTCAGGTGTTTTTTGTTTTGCTGCACCTTTTGATTTACTTTGTCTTTCTAAAAATCTTCTTTTTTGTTCTTCTTGTCTTTTTCTTTCTTCAGCTTCGTAATCAATATCATCTACTTGTTGACCTTCTGCTTCCAATCTTTCATATTCTCTTTGAATTTCTAATTCCATTTGTCTTTGTTTTTCTTGTTGTTTTTGTAATGCAATTTGAGCTTGTCTTTCATATTCATCATCATTTGTAATTGGTTGCGATACTGATTGTGAAATTGGTTGTGATGCTGGTGCTTCAACTTTAACTTCTGCAACTGGTGGTGATTGTTGTTTTGGTTCTTCGAACTTGATTGATTGTTGTGGTTGTTCATCATCTTGTTGTTGTGGTGATTGTTCTTTTTTAGTTGGAGTACTGCTCATTGCTTGTTTCATTAATTCTCTTTGTTGATCTCTTTCTTTTTGCTTCTCTAATTTAATTCTTTCCTTTTCTATATCTTCAGGTGTTTTTTGTTTTGGTGCAGATTTTGATTTATTTTGTCTTTCTAAAAATCTTCTTTTTTGTTCTTCTTGTCTCTTTCTTTCTTCTGCTTCATAATCAATTTCTTCATTTTGACCTTCAGCAGCTAATCTTTCATATTCTCTTTGAATTTCTAATTCCATTTGTCTTTGTTTTTCTTGTTGTTTTTGTAATGCAATTTGTGCTTGTCTTTCATATTCATCATCATTTGTAATTGGTTGTGATACTGATTGTGAAATTGGTTGCGATGCTGGTGCTTCAACTTTAACTTCTGCAACTGGTGTTGGTGGTGATGGTTGTTTTGGTGAAGATGGTGAAGATGGTGAAGATGATTTATTAAATGATTCATCATCTTGTTGTTGTGATGGTTGTTCTTTTTTAGTTGGAGTACTATTCATTGCTTGTTTCATTAATTCTCTTTGTTGGTCTCTTTCTTTTTGTTTTTCCAATTTGATTCTTTCCTTTTCTAAATCTTCAGGTGTTTTTTGTTTTGGTGGTGGTTTTGATTTATTTTGTCTTTCTAAAAATCTTCTCTTTTGATCTTCTTGTCTCTTTCTTTCCTCAGCTTCGTAATCAATATCGTCTACTTGTTGACCCTCTGCAGCTAATCTTTCATATTCTCTTTGAATTTCTAATTCCATCTGTCTTTGTTTCTCTTGTTGCTTTTGTAATGCAATTTGTGCTTGTCTTTCGTATTCATTGTCTGCATTACCATTACCACTATTACCATTGTTACTATTGTTATCGTTTGGATGTTCTATAGAATATTTATAATTATTATATTCTACATTTTCATCATCGTCATCTATAATTCCAATTAGTTCAAGTTCATATCTTTCTTGAAACCTTTTTAATTTATCACTTTTATCCATGTGTTGTTGTTACTATTGTTTTTATATATGTTGTTTGTTGTTTTGTTTTTGTATATATGTTTTTATGTGTTCTAATTGAGTATGCGAGTGTGTTTATATAAAAAAATAAATAAAAATAATATAAAATTTTATAAAAAATTTAAAAATATATAATAAAAAACAAAAAGAAAAATAATAAATTAATTAATTGTTTATATTAAAATGTTGTAATTATATATTATAGGGTGAAATTTTAATTTGAAGCAAAAAAAAAAAATTTCATTTTTTTAAATTTTTTTGAATTTTTATATTGAGACATCATCAAATAATAAAAACGATTATTAAATTTTTAATTTATATGTCTTAAAAAAATTATTAAATCTATTAAATCTATATATCCAGTGTGTATTTTACTTTTAAATTTATATATCTATACTATACTATTTTCGTTAATATGTAACGTTAAAAATAGTTTTTTTATTTTTTTTTTAATGAATTTCTGAAAAAAACAAAAAAATTGGATTCGCTGGGTTGAAAAAGCGAAAAAAAATTTTCTCAATTACTTTATTCATAGTTTGATAGCATGTAAGAATCATACACTTTTTTTTTATCACGAATCTTCAATCTTGTGTATATCAACTTATATGAGAGAGGGGAGATGATAAGAATGAACTGTATATTAATCATATCATTTATACTACAGTAAGGATTTCTTAAATCATATATATAAATAAATCATGGAAGGAGATGCCGCCCCAGTTATTGCAGTTAACCCATTAGAAAAAAACACTGACCCAATGGTTGCTTTACAAAAAGTTATCAAAGAAGCCTCAGGTGTCCAAGGTGTCGTCCGTGGTTTACATCAAGTCGTCAAATCATTAGATAAACGTACTGCCCTTCTCTGTGTCTTAGCTGATAACTGTGATGAACCAAACTACGTTCGTTTAGTTAAAGCCTTATGTGCTGAACACAGCATCCCAATCCTCAACGTTGCTGATAACAAAGCTCTCGGTGAATGGGCTGGTTTATGTAAACTCGACAAAGACTTAGCTGCACGTAAAGTCGTTGCTTGTTCATCCCTTGTCATCACCCAATTCGGTCGTGAATCTGACGATTACAAATTCTTAATGGAATACATGAAAAACCCAAAAAACTAAATTAACTTTAGCATAATATGGAATCATAGTATAACTGAAAATAAAAATATGTTTCAAATCAATTTTTTTTTAAAGTAAAATTATCTTAATATTTGTTTATTTATTTTAATTATTGAAGATTATTTATTGGTAATTATAGCTATTTGGTTGGATTTTAAATGTTGGATACCTTTTTAAATTTTGGAATAATTAATCAAAAAGTTTTGTATTGATATGCTTGAATTGATATTTATATATTTTAATATTGATTGTATATAAAGAAAATATATAAAAAATGTATTTTTTATTTAAATGAGTTTTATGCTTAAATTGATATTATTTATATTTTAAAATTGTTTATATATAAAGAGTAACTTATAGAATATAATGCATTGTTATATTTTATTTTTGTACTTTTTTATTTCAATTTTTTTATTATTTTATTCAACCTAGTATTTGAGGTTTCTATCCTTTCAAATTTATAATGTTGTTATAACCAATTGTTCAATTTACTTGTAATTTTATTTGATTTTGTGTACGAGGGCATATTTTATTAAAGGGATTGAGTAGCTTGTATAATTTTTTTTTTTAATTTAATAGTAGTTTTTTTTTGTGTTAATACCCTTATTTCATGGTGGTTTTTATTTTTTAATTTACAAAACCCTGAATTACATTCATTAGTAATAGAGGGGGAGAGGGGTTGATTTGTTTTTAATTGTTTTTAAATTTTTGTTGTTGTTTTGTTTTTTTTGTTTTGTTTTTTTTTGTTGATTTGTTTTGATTTGATTGTTGATTTATTTTGATTTGTTTTGTTGATGTTATTTATTGATTAATTTGGAAATTGGAGCTGGTATAATTTTTTCAGTTTCTGACATTATGTCATGTGAAAGTTCCAGAGTGGTCAAATGGGTTAGACTCAAGTTCTAATGCTTCGGCTTCGCGAGTTCGAGTCTCGTCTTTCACAAGACCTTTTTCCTTTTTAAAAATAACATACCATTTTTTGTGTCCGCACTCAAATTGAAAGGTGGGTATAAATATTGCAAAGTTAACCATTGTTAAATCATTACATAAAAATCTAATTATAACCAAAATATTCTATGATAGTTTAAACTATTCATTGAACTAATTGGAAAACAATTTACTATCGATCAATTAAAGCACAAATTGGTTTTTGGAAAGAATCTATTTATTGGTTTATTATTAAAGAATTTAATATTGGCATGTGACATTTTGGATTATGGTAAAGCTGATGATAGTAGTACTGCTGGAATGTCACACAAATAAATTACAATAGTAATAAAAACTATAATAACTCATGTTTAATCATTAAATGCAATATATTTTAGTGATATTATAAAAATTAAAAAATAAATTTAAATTTTTTTTTGAAAAACATAATCAAAGGTTTTATTTTTAGAAATAGAGTATAGTTTCAAATAGTCCTCGCAGTAGCGCAATAGAATTTCAGAATAAATTAAACCAAAAAGGAGGAACATCTTATTTTTTGCCTTCTTTTTTAATTTTGTTAAAAATTTAATAAAAAAATAGTTATTTTTTTTTTAAAACAATGGAATAACAGTTGAAATTTAAATGATTTGGAATACCTCAACATAAAAATAATATCAGAATTACCTCTACTATAAAATGTTTAAAAATAAATGATACAAAACACTTTTTAATTTAATGTTTTTCTTTAAATAATAATTTTTATTTTTTTGAATTTGTAGAAGATCTCTTTCTTTCAGTTGGATTATTTGATAAACGATGAGATTCATCTAACAGTGAAGGTGAAGATAGAGAGGCAGTTGGAGATGTTGTAATTGGATAATTTGAAGAATTTACCAATGGAGATAAAGGATGATTTGGTAGTGGTGATGTATTACCACCACTATTATTACCACTACCACTTACAGTATTATGAATATTTAATTGTTGTTGTAATGCTTTTGATAGAATATCACTTTCCTTTTCTTTAAATAACACTGCCAACACTTTACATTTGTTTAATTCTTTTTTAACATCATCACGTTGTTTATCACATTGAAGTATTGATTGTGGAATTGATGCATAATCAATCAACAATTCTTGCATACTAATAAATGAATTCCATAATTGAAGTAAATGTTGATACAAGTTACAAACTGCAAAACAAAATCTAGTTTCAGTGATTTGAATTTGAGCTTCATCATTACCAGGTCCATTTTCAAATAATTTTGCACGTGTATTATTTGTAAATGTACGTTGTTCAGTATAGATTTTCAAATGATTTGTAAAGTTGACTGTAGACTTTTCACGTTGTTCTAAAAATTCTTTTGATAATAAACTACCGTTAACCAATGTATTTGAAATGGTTTTCTTGTATTTATCAGCCAATGACATTGTGTTTTGAAGTTCATTAAATGAAATCATAAATGTTGGTTTTTCAAATACATCAACTGATAATGCAGATACTTCTGTTGAAATTGAAAGGATCAATGGAAGACATTGATTAAATAACGTTTTATACTCAATTGTAATTTGATGAATTAATTGTGAACCTGCTGTAAACACTTCAAATAAATCTTTTTCCGTTGTAAATTCAATTTGTTCTGAACATGAATTCCAATAACTTTTTGCTGCTGTTACATTGTATGACATTGTTGTTAATGTTGAATTTGTTTGAAATTGAATATTTCTAGATAATGTTGGTGATGATGAATTATGTAATGATCTAGTTGATCTATTATTTGATGGTGATGTTGGTGTATTTAATTCAACTTTTGTACTAGTGCTACTACTGGTAGTGGTAGTAGTTTGCGATGTAGTTTGTGATGTTGTTGTTGTAGTTGATGATATATTATTACTATTAATACCAATATTTGATTGAATTGATGATTGTAAATCTCTAATTGAAATTGTACCACTATTACTTGATTGATCAATTTTTGATAATAAATTATTTGATGAGCCAGAATTTGAACTTGAAATTGAAGAAATATTTAAATGACTATTATTTGAAGAAGTTGTAATTGGTGATAATGGAATTTGATGATGATTATTAAATTGTGATGCAGATGAAATTGAACCAAATTTACCACCAACACCATTATTAAATGTACTATTATTATGATGGGAAATATCTAAATTACTATCATCAACAGACATATCACCTAAACCTTCAAGTATATCATTGAAACCTTGGAAATGAGGGAAATTATGAAATTCAGGACCATCGAAATTATCAGTTTGATCATCATGATCAACACCACGATTTCCAATTGTACCATTTGTAGAAGATGAAGCATTATCAGATATATTATCATCACCATCATTACTTATACTATTATTACTATTACTATTGTGAATACCACTACTTGAATTTGTATTGATACTACCAACATTATTAATACTGCCAGATCCACTTTCTCTATCACCTCCTCTACCACTACTTGTAGAGGTGTCTCTACCAGTGTTTGATGTATTTACCAATGTACTATTTATAATATTATTATTTAAATTTAGATTTAAATTTGTATTGGAAAAGAATGTTTCAAATATTTGAGTGGTTGAATAAATTGATTTTGTAAGTGAATTTGATGAACGTACACCACAAGTATCCAATACCTTATTTAAATAATTACCAGCAAAACAAGTACCACGTTCAACTTTATTTGAAAATTTCTTGTTACCATAACTTGTGTTTTTAGATGGTTTCAAACTTGCATTATCAATGGTGAGAAGTGAAGTTGGTGAATTACCACTGGTAATTTCAATGAACCTAATTGCTTGTGATACAATGTAATGTGGTGTTTTATGATCATTTAAAAATTGAGTTACTGTATCATACCATTCTGGAATTCTTGATGATTTAGTTTCTGCAGGATTAATACCAGATTTAACCAATGCTGTAAGTATTTTCAAAATTGGATAACGATAATCTGCTGTACTATATTCCAACATACTGAAAAGTAATGAAAATACTAATGTTGAATTCTTTGTAATGGTTTCACAAAGTGGCAATGATAGCTCCGATAAGAATATATCCAAATGTTTAAGATAACTCTTTTGAGAGTAACGTTCAAAAATGGTAGATAATCTATCCCAACCCTGATTTTCACAACCAATTGAAAGGTTTTCAGCAATTTGTTGTGGCAATACTGAAGATTCATCACCAATTGATAGGCAAAGGAATGGAAGAAGTGAAAATAAATTTGTAATGAATCTAATTGGTTCAGGATGAAATATTTCATCACATGGTTCCAATGTAATTTTTGAAAGGAATTCCAATGAAACTTGACATGTATTTGAAGACATAAGACCTTTGATTACCAATGGTTGAACACCATGATAATTTTCCCAATCTTTTGGCATACTTGCAAGGAAAACATTTTGAACAGCTCTATCAGAGAAATTGATAATGTCAAGTAACATTGATAACAATTTAATTGCACCAATAAAATGCATTTCAAAATCAGTGTGTAAATGTGCAACTGTACCCCAAAATATTTGTGGAAACAATATCAATTTACTTGGATGAATACATTTAATCATAACCATGAGAGTTTCTTGAATTTCCGATATGAATAATGGATTTTCCATTGAAATATTTTGAATGTATTTACCCATAGTTTGCATAACTTCAGTTAATGAATCAATAGTTGTGGAAGGTTCCAATCCACGTAATATTTGAAATGAACGCATTGCTAAACGTTGATTTGGTGAATTTGTTGCCCAATTTAGTGCAGCAACACCCCATTGTTCATTTAGATCACCTGAACTACTATTCAATACAGACACAACACGTTTTGAAAGCATAACTACATACTTTGGGTTTGAAATATCTTTTTTTGATTGAACCAATTGATCACGTTCTGAAAATGGTAATAGGAAATCAACTAATTGAACTGCATCATCATATAATGGATTATCAATTGTACCACCTTCTTGCATTTGAAATTTATTAATTACCAAACATCTAATTAAATTCAATAGTAATACACGACAATGATCTTGAACTGGTTGACCTGAATTGTAATACAATAGACCAAGGAAAATCAATTGAAGCAACACTGGTAAATGAACTCTAAATTCTTCACCAATTTCATATGATACTTCACTAAGGAAAATCAATGGTAATTGGAAACGAGTCAATGGTGAATTCTTCATTAATCCAAATTCTGTACTATTGGTAAATGCAATTGATATAAATTGAACTGTATTGTAAATTACTTCATTTGCACTGGAATTAATTGAACGTTGTTGTTGATATAAATATTGTCTTGATCTACTACTACTACCAGATGGTTTTGATTGTTGTGCACCACTATCAGTTACAATATCAACAATTGATGGCGCTGAATTGGATGTTAATTCACTAACGAGACAATTGATTAACTTTTGTGGTGATGAACGACCAAGGAAAATACAAATTCTTTTACAAATTGGAATTAATTCTGGATTTCTAGTTTTCTCTGTAACACCAATAAGGAAATCAATGATCACTCCAATGTTATCTTGATTTCTACCAAGTACTCTCCAAATTTCTTCAATTAAATGTGAATGATGAACAGAATATTTAATGGAAATCAATACTAATCCTTGTAGTACAGCTTCTAAGAGGTGTGAATTTTCACTTGCTAATTCCAATAGTGACATTTGTTTAATCCAAGGTACAACATAATTTAACATTTGACGTTGATGATCTTGACCAACTGAATCTAATCTATAAACTATATCCATAAAAAATTCATAACAGAGATCTTGATTTTCCAACGATAATTTAACTGATAAATGAAATTGAGCATTTAAAAATGTTTCTGGTATTTCACTACCAATAGTTGATGGATAATAACTATCAGTGTAAGGTAGATTATCACTTGATGATTTACTTGCTTTAATCAATGATAGTAACAATAGGGAATGTTGACGAACATTTGAATTTTTAGTACCAGTATTGAAAATGATTAAATTCATTAATATTGATTCACAATAATCAAAACGAAGTATTTCATCTTGACACAATTCAACGAGCGATAAGAAATAACCATGTGCAACTGATGTTGAAGTTGGTGAATAACATTGATTAACACAATGATAAATAAGTTCTTGATGTGATAAATTATGTTTTAAAAAGTTTTGAAGACCAGTACGAGTGATTGCACGTAACTTTGTTTTAATACCACTACAAAACATTTGATTAATCCATTGAAATACAACACCATTTGGATCTTTAAAAGTTTCAATAAAAAATGGACCCAATAAAATAACAGATAGAGCATGTGATGCAACATGACTTAACTGTGATGCATGTTCATAAATTCTAATTTCTGCTTCTTTACGTTTGGATGCTTCTTTTTCTTCTTGTGCTAAAAATGCTGTCAACTTTTTAGAAATGGATTCTTCACGAATCAATTCTTCACTTTCACTCCATTTATTAAATGCACGAAATAGGTCACGACGTAAATTACGATCAAGGAATTCTTGACCACCGCTATACAATTGTTGAACTATACGATGAGCCATTGCACAAAAATTAAATCTAATGTAATGAAGATTATCCCATAGATATTCATTTGAAGATTCAACACCAGATGGAACGGTTACATTTAAAAATGTAAGTACCTCTTGAATGAAATCAACGTATGATTTCTTTAACATATCACGTTTAACAAGTTCACCAGGTTTCAATGATTCTAAACAATGACGACGAATACCAATTACAGATTTAATTACATCAGTTTTCTTTTTAGTTTTTCTAGTTGCACCATGAAGTTCATGTTCTAATGGTTTCAATACATCAAATAATACTTCAAGTACGTATGAATTTGTTTTTTCCAATGCTGTTAATGCAGATTCTGCGAAAAATCTATCCATTGATTTCAAGTATGGTACAATTAAATTGAACAATTCTCTTGCAGATACTGGTGATTGATGATCTTGACCATCTGGAATTTGTTTCTTTTTTATATCTAAAAATGTATTATCTGTAACTTGAATGGTTGCACATGCCAATACAATATAATTTCTCCACCATATCCAAAGTTGTTCTTGTTCTAATGTGATAGATTGTACTTTTTGACTTTCATCTGGTTGAATTGGTTTAATACGTTGAAGTACTAAATCTGTTGTTTTTGAAATAGTACGAGGACACAATTCACATGCTGCTTTAATAATATCTGCTAAACAACAACTCCATAGTAATTGATCTTCTTTTGATTCACTTTCTGCCATTCTTTCAAAATCTTGTGGTGATTTCTGACGTCTATATTTATTTTCACCTCCCAATATACCACTACCACTATTTGATGATACAATACTCGATCCATTTACATTTTGTTGTGGTTGATTAATTTGTTGTGATGATGATGGTAATTGACCTGCATTACCTTGTTGTATTGTTGTTACTGTTGTACTTTGTGATTGATTTAATTGTTGTTGTTGTAATTGTTGTTGTTGTTGTGTAGATGATGATAGTGGTGTTACATTTTGTACTTGTTGTATTGTCGAGTTACCACCACTAATTGGATTACCACTTTGTTGTGTATTTGATATTATATTTTGATTAGTAGTAACACCACTACTACCGCTACCACTAATTTGATTACCACTACTACCACTACTATTTGAACCACCAATATTATTACTATTGACAATTTGACCATTTAAACCTGCAGCAGTAGTTGCACTTGTACCTGTATTATTTTGATTATTTTGATTGTTTTGATTATTTTGATTGTTTAAATTTGAATTACTTGAATTACTAAAATAATAATTTTGAGCGTGTCTATATAGATATTCACAACCATTTTCATCAATGATATCTTTTAAATTTGTAGATATTTCAATTTCATCATCTTCTTTTGAAAGTAAGAATGAATCATGAACAGTACGAATTGAATCCAATATGAGGAGACACGTTTTTCTATTTCTACCATTTGAACTACACAAAAATGTCAATGCAACAGCTTCAACATATGATATATCTGGTATATTATCTGAACAATCTGGTTTAAACGATTGATTTAAATCACCACCACCAAACTCTGTATCTGCAGTTGTAGCCAATGAAAATTTATTGGTTTTATATCGAGCCCACATTTCCAATAGTTCACGTTTCTTTTCCAATACAATTGCAATTAAATTTGATTGTTTATCTGATAAATACAATGCAAATCTACCAAGTCCATATATAATTTGGGGCCTAATATCTGGACGTGATGTCATCAATTGAGTGAGTACAATAGATGATTTTTCAGATACACCACGATCTAAATGAATGAGAAATTTAGATAACATTACAACCAAATCTTGTGGTATAATCTTTGTTGGAAATGCAATTGGAATCACTGAAATTGCAATTTTTAACAATTCCAAACAAGAATGACCAGGTGGACGCATCTTTTCCAACAATTCACTGAGTGGTTTAGTTTGATTGGATGTCAATAACATACCAAAAGTTGAATCTAAACTAACCAGTATTTGAGATAGTAATATCGATAAATTCTTTAAATATGGTTCAATCAATGAAGTTGGTGTAACTTTTTTAATGTTTAATGTACCATAACGTTGACGTCTAACTGCACGTACTTTACTTGAACTTGATATCAATGGATCTGGTAATGGTGATGTTGGTGACCCACTTGATCCAGATTGATTTGAAAATGATAACATCTTTGGAGTTAATGGATTTGTACCTGCTTGATCAATCATCATAACTGCACGAAGACCAATAATCATACGTTCGGAATTACTAATGTATAAATCTTTTGGATCACCACCACGTAACAAATCAAATATAATCTTTTCAAATGCAAAATCAATTCGGGAACTTGCAATAACACATATAATATCAACAAATACATCCAATGGATCAGATGCTGACATTGTCAATTTCTTTGCATGTCCATTTGGAAATATATGTGATACCAATTGATGTAATCTTTCATAAACTTCCTCTGGTTGTTCTGAATATTTCGTTAAATAACATTCCAATAAATATTGTGCACTCTCTAGCGCGTATGGTCTAATTGCTTTATCTTTACATTTTATAAAATTATCCATTAATCCACAAAATTGTTTTAAAAATGATTCTTTATCTAAACAACATAATAAAATTGATAATAATGGAAATGATGTCTATAAATACATAATAAATATAATAATTAGTAAAACTATAAAGTGTTGTTACTACCGTCATTAATCATATGTATGTTGTACTTACTAATACATCTTTTGTTTTCTTTGTTTTCTTTGAAATATATTCATAAAGTTCTTTAATTGTATGTGTCCATTCTGTATATGATAATTCAGGTTTAAACTTTTCCTCTGTTAATGGTCTTAATATACTTGCTAATATCTCTGAAATTGCTCTTCGCAAATCACCTTTAATTCTATTATTTTTAAAAAACTCTAAATAATTATTTATAAATTCTTGTGATTGTTTTAATTTTGATTCTGATGATATCTGTAGCATATATAAGATCTTTATTAGTAATCATGATGATGATGGGTGATGTGATGATGATAATTAATAAAGATTATAATGATACTTACTTTAACTTTTAATAATCTAATACCTTGTAATATTGGAAATGTTTTACTTTTTAATGTACTTGATGATAGACATTGTTGAAATTCTTTAAAGAATCTACTTGATACACTTCTTAATCTGTATTTTGATAATTGACCAAGAATGGATGCACATAAATCTGGTATAATCATTGGTGATGAAATAGTTGATAATCTTTTTTCCAATTTAAATGATTCAAAACACATTGATTCAATTTGGTTGCCCATTGCATCTGTTAAATTCTCTTTATTCAATGAATTTAATACTGATAATATAGTTGTACAAAATATATAATCTACAATTAATTTATATCTTTCATCAATCATTGGTGTTGTATCTTTTTTTGTAATTAAATCCTCCCTGTAATGATTCAATTGTTGTTCTTATTAGTATACCTATACTGTACAGTATAATATGTATGGTGTATATGATGATAATTACATTTTTGGTTTCGATGTACTTTTACCTGGTATTAAATGTTGAGTTGATCTCCAATTTAATAATGCTGATGCAACTAGATTTAAAAAGTATTTTGATACTTCTGTTAAACCTTCAAGTACTTGATGAAATGTTTTAGATTCTGGACCATCAAAGAAATCTTCAATTCTAATTTTATCATCTCTTATAAATATATCAATTTTAACTTTGGTATGTTCTTTAAAATCACCCAATAATTTAAACATTATATGATCTGCTGGTAATACTCTATTGCTATTGTTATTACTATTGTTACTATTACTATTACTATTTACAATTACATTGTTTGTTGTTGATGTTGATGTTGTACCACTACTAACACCACTACTACTTTGCGATGATTCTGATTCACTACTTCCATTACTGCTGGTTCTTGTATTTCTAACCATTCTCTTGTTTGTGTTTATTATTATATAGTTTTATGTGTTTGTGATGTGTTATGTTATTACCTATGTTTTGATTTAATGTAGCATATAAATTACAAAGTTTGTTGTGTGTGTTTTTTTTTTAAATAAATATTTATTTGTATACAAAAATAGAAAATTAAATTTATTGTATCATGTGTGTAAATCTTTTATATATATTTTTATTTTATTTTTTTTTTTATTTATTATTATTACTTTTATAATTATATATGTGTATATTATATTATATTACATGAAAATCAATAAAAAAATTTCAAAAAATTAATTTTTTTTTTTTTGATTTGGTGTGTGGAATTAAATAATTATAAAAACAAAAAAGAGTGAATTTAGTTCAATTTAATACTGATAATAAACAAAAGTAGATAAAATATTATATAAAGTAATTTTTTTATTTTTTTAAAATGAGTTGTTATTATTGTAAAATAAAATATTTATCCAATTTATAATAAAAATGAAAAAATTAAAAAAATTAAAAAAATTAAAAAAAAATTTGTCATAGCTATTTTTCATAATGTCTCATAAAACTGTTTTTCTTTTTTTTTTTTTTTTTTAAATAAAATATATAACCCATGACCTCTCTTTTAATTCATTTATTCTATACTTTATGATTTATTGATTATTTCAATTTAACAACAATTTATTTCCAATTCAACATTGTGTAATTATACAAATTTTGAACTATACAGAAGTGTAACTATTTAAAAAGTAAATTCATATTCAATGGCATGTCAGGCCATCACACACAAATACAAACAAAAACGATAATTAGAAAAACTGTTGTTCATTACAAACTGTTTTTGTACAGATAACCATTTGAATATTCATACATGTATCGTTTTTCATATGATTTCTAAAAACCACAAAAGACCATTTTTATTTTGAAAAGGTTGACCCAACTTTTTTGATTTTTTTTTTTTTTTTTGATTTGTTTTTATTTTTTTTTATTTTATGTTATCTCTTTGGTAGTGGGATATTTAAATAATAAAAATTATATTTTAAAATAAACAAATTAAATATTACCCTCTCCCTTATCAAGATATACACAATTTTTCAAAAAACATTAAACACAATAAATAAATATCAACATAACCATATTTATATGTAAATATTTAAAATTAGAATACCACACTCACACTTAAAACACACAAGACTATTTTTGTATATCTGATCCACACATAAACACAACACATACACATACAAAATCAGGCATATAAAACAACAAAAAAAAAACACAAAATTCGTACCAACAACATAAAAAAGGAGCGAATAATTCTTTTTTTTTTTTTTTCTATTTTTTTAAATTTTTAAACACAACATATTTGTTTGTTATTTGTGTAAAATTATATCATATGGTATACATATTTTAAATAATTTAATATTCTAACTTTTTAAATAATAATATAGATATCTCATAAAATATATAGAAACAAGAGTGAAGTATAATATTTAATATACAACAACATATCAACAAGTGTAATAGTAATAGTAATAGTAATAATAGTGTAATAGTAAACAAATAGTAATAATAGTAATAATAGTAATAATAGTATAATGGAAGGTGGTAAAAAGATTTCAACATTTATAAAGAGTAGAAAATCAGTAGGTGGAGGAAGTAGTATGAATTTAACAGGTAGTAATGAAACAACATCAAATACAAATGGTAATCAATCACCAATTTCATCATCATCAATACCAAGTACAATACCAACATCATCATCAAATAGTGATTTGGCACAACTGAATGAATCTTATCAAAAAAGAAACACTCGACAAATTCCATCTGTATTATTAGAAGATGAAATTGAAAAAGAAGAAGATTATCCATTTGATTTCGAAAGATATTACTATGAATCAAAAGAAATCAATAGAGAAGTTGCTCGTGAATTAGTTGTTATACCCGATGACGCAGCTCAAAATCAAATTGAAAATTTACCAAAAGAAAATAGAATTCAACAAAATCCATTTGTAAGTAGTAATAATACAATAAATATATATAAATACATCGTTAATATAACATGTTATTAATTATTTATTGGGTTATGTACTATTTTTACAGGATTATAAAGAAAATAAAAATCAACATATTGATGATTGTATTAAATTTTATTCAAATAATTCATGGAAGTCATTGAAAACATTTAATTATTACAAGAATGAAACACCAGGTACAATTGTGCATTCATTAAATGAAGAAAGAGTTGAATTTAAAACAGAACCAATTGTAAATATTAATAATTTAAATAGTCATGTTAATATTAGTATTGCACAATCACAACAACAACAAGTGCAATCATCAACACAATCAATTCAATCACAACAATTACAATTACAACAAATTCAAAATTTAAAAGAAGTTAATTACCTTCACCAACAACACCAATATCAAATACAAAATACAATTAAAACAGATAAACCTGATCAATTACATTTAAATTATTTAGAAAGACAATTTAGAAAAGAAAAAGTAATTATAACAAATAGTAATAGTAATAGTGAATTGGTTAATGAAAGTGGTGATACAGAATCAATTGGTTCAACACAATCAATATATTCATATTTTACATTATCAGAACCAACTGTACAATATCAAGAACCAACATTATATCAAAAAGAAAAGAAAAGAATTATTCAAGTTACATTTAAAGAATTATCATTTAAATTTTGGGAAAAGGATGATGAACCAGAACCATTTTATTGTTCAATGTATTTATATGATATTCAAAAAAAGACACGGTTATCAGAATCATTTTATTTTGATTTTATAAATGATAAATCATTTAAAATGTTAAATAGTGGCAGTGGTGGTAGTAACAGTACAATTAGTGCATCATCAATGATGAATTCAATGAATAATACAATTGATCAAGTAACTCAGTGTAAAAGTGCAATATTCACAATAGCTTCAACTCGTTCATCATCGGAATTGGAAAATATTTACTTAATATTAAAGGTTGAAAAAGTATTATCTGGTGATTTAGAAGACCATTCAGAACCATACATTAAATTAAATTTAAAAGAAAAAGAAAAAGATAAATTTAAAGAATCAATTCGTTCATCTTGTGCAAGATTAGGGTCATTTAGACAAGCATTTTGTTGGGGTTGTATTCCTGTATTTGAAGAAGGTGTTGGTGCAGATACCCCAATTCGTCCATTATATCGTCACCGTTCTGAAATGACCGACATTTCAATGTTGGATTCAACACTTTCAGAAGGTTCAAAAAGTGCATCTGCCAAAAAATTAAAAATCATTCCTGGTCAATGTCTTGTCGATATCATTGAAATTACAAATGATCAACAATCACCTTTCAACAACAATAGTAAATTAATATTAAATAGTTCATTAATTAAAGTAAACAACAACAACAGTACAGATCAATCACCACCAACTGAAAATATTTCAAAAATATTAGAATGTAAAATACCAACAACAATTACAACTGAAAATATAATTAAAGAATGTCATGAGTTTTCAAGTAATCCAAGATTTGATATAAATACTGAATTTGTAAATAATTTATATATTTATCCAGAAACATTAAATCTATCAAATAGATCAGGATCATTTGCAGCAAGAAATATTACATGTAAAATTCAATTGTTGGAAACTGATGAAAATCCACTGTGTCCAGAAGGTTTAAAAGTAATTTATGGTAAAAGTAAAACACAATCATACAATAACTGTTGTTACACCCAAGTTACATACCACTCAAAATCACCTGTATTCAATGATGAAATTAAAATTAGATTACCTTTATCACCATCACCTTCATTACATATCCTTTTCACATTTTATCATATTGCATGTCAAAAATCAAGTACTGGTGATTTAGTTGATGTACCTGTTGCATATGGTGTATTACCAATTATACAATATGGTAAATTAATTGGTGATGAATTGTTTAACCTCCCATTGGCATATGAATTTCCATCAAGATATACTAAACGTGATCAAGAAGCAGTAATTAAATACATTGATGGAAAGAAACCAATATTTCAAGTACGTTCAAAATTGGTATCTTCAATTCACTCTACAGATGATCATTTAAATAATTTCTTTAATAATATTACAAGTTTTTCATTTATAAATAATTGTTTATCTTCACCAACTTCAACAACTCCACCTTCAGCACCAGTAGTTGTAACTACTACTACTACAACAGCAACCAATACAGTTACTTCACCAACATTATCACCAACTACTATACCAGCAACAACAGTTGTATCATCACCATTAAATTCAACAATGGAACAATTAATTAAATCAATTAAATTATTACCAAGTTGTAAATTAGAATGTATAATTCAATTCTTTCCAATTGTTATGAATCAATTATTTAGATTGATGACAAATCAACAACATTCATCAGAGTTGTCGATGGTAACATTTATAACAATTGGTGAAATATTGTCAATGGTAAATGATGTATCATCAACAATATCAGATCGTTATGTAAAATATATATTTTCAAATGGTACAACCAGTAGTAATGAACAATTACCAATTTATGAAGTATTAATTAAAACATGGTTAGAGCTTGTTAGATTTCAAGAACAAAATTCTGAAAACATTCTTAGATTCTCTAGATTCTTTTTTAGTGTAATTCATAAATCAATGGCATTATCATTAATTGAACGTAATAAACGTGAAGAAAATAAAACACGTAAAGGTAGATTCGTTGGTGTTCGACCACAATTAGCAAAATTAATTTCAATACTTCGTTGGGAATCATCAACTAGAGCAAAACATACATTCAAATTGGCAAAAGAGTTGACAAGAAATTTAGCAAGTTTCATTTCTTCATTGTTTTCAATTGCAGATCGTGGTTATGTTTTTAAAATTATTGATCGTGCTGTAAATGATTTTTCAACAACAAACAATTCAGAAAATGAAATGGAAATTTATGAATTGAAATTTGAATTTCTACGTATAATTTGTCAAAATGATTATTTCGTTCAATTAAATATTCCATTACCATTTCGTATTGATTCAACATTGAAATTGAATACTATATTGTCAAGTTCAAAACATTTCTTATCAGATTTATTATTGGCAAATATTTCTGCTGGTATAGGATCAAAAATTCCATTAATTCGTATGGATGCAGGTAACTCATTAAGAGATACACTAACAAGATTAGAAATGGATACACGTTGGTATGATCAATCAAATAAACAAAGAATTGTTGGTGTATTCTTACCATATTTATCAACTGTTGTTAATAATTGGGATAACATTCGCGATGATTCATTCATTATGAAGAGAAATATCTTAATTTCATTTGTATACCTATTGAAAACAATTCATCCAAATTTAATTAAAATCTGGTGGAGAGAAGAATCAAAAGCAAAATATGTCCTACTATTTGATATTTTAAATCAATGTTGTGAAATATTTGAATTTGTTGGTAAAGAAATTCTATTGGATAAAGTTGAATCTTCAACATCACTTCGTACTTCAACCGCAAAATCAATTTTGGAAGATTTTTATTCAAATTCTAGAAATTCACCATATGGCAGTAAAAAATTATACAATCGTTCATTGCGTGAAAAAAGAGTTGATTCAAGAAAGTCAATACTTGAAAATAGTGGTAACAGTAGTAATCTAGTTAGTAGTACAGGTAGTACAGGTAGTGGTGGATCACCAAATTCATCAACAATATTAGTAAATTCAACTTCGTCAACTAGTAGTGGTAGTGGATCAACATTTTTATCATCATCAACAATGTCAACAAAAGAACAATATGGTACAATTAAAAATGAAAAAAGAATGAAGAGTACATTGGCACAAAATAAAATTAATATTTCAGATTATGATGATAGATTGGAAAGCCATTTATCATTGGATGTTGGGTCAGTTGTGTTGGATGTAATTGATGAATTCATGTGTGAATATGATAGAGATTTAAAAACATTGGTATACTTTGATGTAATTGAAAAGATATTCAACTTGTTAGTATCAATGTTAAAAAAGAATCAACCTGTATTATTGGTACCAAAGTTATATTCAACACTTCGTCAATTTATATTTAGATTTCCAAAATTGTTATTTGAAAGTAATAATTCATTTTGTTATGATCTTTGTAATGCTGTAATTCGTCATTGTAATTCAGTTAATCAAACAACTCGTGAAGAAGCATCTGCATTCACATTCATTTTGTTTAGAAAGAATTATGAACATACTAGAAAGAATTTTGTTAGAACTAAAACACAAGTTACCATTGGTCTATCAACAATTGTTAAAAGTATTCAAGATGATTATTTCCTTAAGAAATCATTAGATACTATAAATTCCTACGCTATTGCTCAAGCAGATAAATCTGGTACAAAATCATTTTCAAAACAAATTGAAGAACTCACTAAACGTTTACATACATTTGTAATTGATAATATTAAAATTAATAATCATCGTGACGATCCTGAAATGGTTGCAGATCTTTACCATCGTATTGCAGAAAATAATAAAAGTAATGCAGATACTAGAGTATGTTGGTTATTGGGATTAGCAGATTTTCATAAAACTCAAGAAAACTATGTTGAAGCAGCACAATGTTATTTACATATGGGTGCACTGGTTGCAGAATATTTATCATTGATTGGTAAACCAATTCCAACTATATCAGGTTCATCAAATTTTATGGCAATCAATAGAAATTCATTAGAAGAATCACATACATTTATTGAACGTGAAGAAGATGGTGTTGATGATAATCAATCATTTACATTGGATTTCTTTTTAAAATTAATTGAACAAGCAATTGTCTTACTCAAAGAAAGTGAATATTTAGAAGTTGCAAATTTACTTTACAAATTGTTAATTCCAGTATTTGAAGAACATTTAAATTATCAAGAATTGGCACGTTGTCATGGTGATTTACAAGATATTTTCAAAAAGATTGTTGAATGTACAAAAACTCAATCACGTATGTTGGGTTCATATTATCGTGTTGGTCTTTATGGTCGTAGATTTGAAGAAATGAATGGTAAAGAATTTATCTATAAAGAACCAAAAATCACAAGACTTGTTGAAATTAAAGATCGTTTAAAAACATTGTATTCAAAAAAATTAAATTTACCAGAAGATTCAATTGTAATCATCGAAGGTTCTCAAGTTGATATCACCTCTGTTGAACAAGATATAAATAAATGTTATTTACAAATTACTTCTGTTCAACCTTATTTTGGTGATGAATTAGATCAACAATCAACAACATCATCAACAACAGGTAGTGGTAGTGGTAGTGGTATTGGTCAACCATCAAATAAATCATCATCAACTGCAACTCATATTAATCGTAGAACTCCATTTGATAAAATTGTAAATTTAAACAAATTTATATTTGAAACACCATTTATTGAAAGTGGAGCAGGTCGTGCAAATTCAATTGCAGATCAATATAAACGTAAAACCATTTTAACGGTATCAAATTATTTCCCATACACCAAAAAACGTATATTGGTTACAGCAAAACAAGAAATAATTTTAACACCAATTGAAAATTCAATTGAAACTATTGATGCACGTATTGAAACATTACAAAATGAAATTAAATCTAAAACACCAAACCCAAAAACACTTCAGCAAGTATTGCAAGGTACATTAAGATTACAAGTTAATATTGGTCCACAAGAAATTTGTAGAATATTTTTAGCACAAGATTCAACTAGTGGCAATTATAATTATCCAATTGAACAAATTAAAAAGTTAAAGAAATCTCTTAGTAATTTCTTATCTTCTTGTTCAAATGCTTTATTAATTAATAAAAGTTTAGTAGAGAATCAAGCATCATTGGAATTTCAAGAAGAAATGGAACAAGGTTATCTTCAATTAACAGATTTAATGGATTCGCTAGGTGTCGTTTTACCATTGGAAAATTCATTTACCGCTACAAATAGTTTATCAAGTTCAACTGCTACACCTATAATTCAATTAAATGGTAATGGTGGTAGTGGTAATACAACTCCAACAACAATTACAAATAAAGTTCATAATCGTAATAGCTCAGGTAGTTCAAATAGAAATTCAACTGGTAGTGGTAGTAATGGTGGTGGTATTTCATTGGAAAATGATGATTCAAATCAAGATAGTAATAGTCTTTTATCAACTTCAAGAAAATTCACTCAAAGATTGTCAGGTTTTAAAACTCAATTTGATTAATCAAACACAATAATAAAAAATAAAAAATAAAATAATAATATTTAATAATAATACTTTTTTACTAAATGATAAGTTTGATCAATTAAATATCTTAATTAACCCCATTCCCAGTGATAAAATGATGTCTTTTTATCTATAAAAACACCAGGCAACCAAAAAAAAAACTCCCAAATTTTCAAAATTTTTCTTTTTTTGTTCTTTTTGTTTTTTGTTTTTTTTTCCGACGTGTGTTTGTCAACATTTAAAATAATAATAATTACCCCAATGCTCATTTAATGACATGAACAAATTAATATTATTTATAATACTTTTTTTATTGCAAATTACATCAATAAGAGGTGACAACAGTGATTCAAGTGATAGCAAGGGTGAATGGGAAGGTTGGGGAGATCAAGTTACAATTCCAATTCTTTTACTATTTATAATAATTGCTCCATTATTAGTTATAATTATTATATTATTTGAATGTTTTAATAGAAAACTTAAAATAATCAAATCTTACAAAGAAAATACTCCAATTGACAACATACCACAACATAGAAGAAGATTATTCAAAAATAATGATAATGGTTATAATACAAATTGTAATAACTACACACCAGTTGCAACTGATAATCAACCACATATTCCTGTTTAAAAATAAATAAATATATCATTCTACCAATTTCAATAAAAAAGTAAAATATATTGCTTTGTTTGTTTATTTAGTTAATTTATCATTTCCATGCATTTCATCAACTATTGTAATAGTGTTTGTTGGTGAATCTGAATTTGATGAAATTGAATCGTCATCATGATGTTGATGATGGTTATGTTTATTTTTTAAATTTTTATCATTAGCATCAACTACCCAACTAATTGTTGTACCAAATATATGAACATGTTGACAATATGAATTTGTAGGTTGTAATAATTGAATGTAGAAATTTTGATTCAATGCAAAATAATAAATTGAAAATAAAATTTGTTGTTGATTTGTGTAACAAAAACCTGATCCAATCACTGAAATACCGGATTTATCAATAGGTAAATTTTGATGCTCAATTAAAAATGGAGCAGTTAACAAAGATGTATAATTAAATACATCAAATCCAGATATAGTTACACTAAATAATGAACCACTTTTATGATAATTATATGCAGTTGGAAATTGATCACCAAATATTAAATATCCCGTATTCTTATCACTACCGTTATGTATAGATTCAATTGTTTTAATTATTATTAATAAATTTAAAAATATAAAAATAATTTTTTTAATATTCATTGTTATATAAAGAAAGGGTATGCACCACTGTTTATTGTTATTTAAAAATTCTTTTTTTTTATTTGTATTTGTTTAACCCCATTATTTATTTTTTTTATTTGTATTTGTTTAACCACATTATTTTTTTTATTTATTTTTTTAATTTAAAATAAAAAGTATGAATTTATTAGTAGTAGGTACTTTAAAATACAACAAATTGAAATGTTTAATAATAATAATAATTCATTGAAATTATTTAGGTTTAATCTACTCCTTTTTTAGTAATTTGAAAAAAGTATAAATTTAATTACATTTTTTATATTTTCGAAAATAGTTTAATACAGATATTTTCAAAATATACAAAAACAAATAAAAAGAAATTAAAAGAAATTAAAAAATGTTTTTCCTTGTAACAAGTTGTATTATGAACTTTTATCTATTGGTTTTATTCACAATGATTTTATTTTGTTTAATATTATAGATTTTAAAATTTAAATAAAATATATACATTAAATTTAAATCTATATTATTATATTAAATAAATAATATAAAAACTCAAACTTTAGTTTTTTTTACTGGGAGTTTTTGTCTCTCCATTGGGGTAGTGTAAAATACATCTTCTTTATCAACTTGTATTTCTTTTAATTTTGATTTTAAATATTCTACTTCATCTTCTGAATATAAATCTGTACAGGTAACAACTAGTATTGGTGAAATGTTTGCTTTGATGATTTCTTCAATTTTTAATCTAATAATTCTAAAATGATCTTCGTGATCAACTATACCAATTTTAACAATTAAAATAAATGAGTGACATTCTAATAATCGATTGGGGTGTAAACTTCCTCTATTTAGAGCTCACATTTGATCAAATTATACATAGTGAATCACTGCATTTTTATAATGTGCACTTTAAATAATATTATTATAGAGTAAAGCAAATACATGTATAATTTTCAACTCTGTTATTTGAGTTACTAAATTATAAAGTAAAACTTTACTATCCCACAACTTTTTTTTTTTTTTTTTGTTATAAGATAAAAGGACTAATTTTTTTTTGAAAAATAGTGTACTATTAATATTATTATAGAGTTGAGCAAAATGTATAATTTCACTTCTGTAATTGTATTACTAAAATATTAACTAACAATTTTTTTTAAAAATATTATCCCACAACTTATTTTTGTTAAAAAAAAAAGCGATAAATGGACTAATTATTTATATTTTTTTGAAATATTTTTCTCATCATTTGGAAATAGGAAAATATTGAGGGTTATAATTTGAATGGATACTTATAAGCGGGAATGTTCATTATAATCTTTTTTAAAATAAAAAAAAAAAAAAATATATAATGAGATAAATTTATCTCTTTTTTTATAATAAATTTTTAATCATTGTTGTAATGAATTCTGACAAATTCATTTAAGTTAAAAATAGTAGTTAAGCATAAAAATTAAATTAATTAATTTTAATTAATTTTCATTTATTTTATGAAGATGC
>JABXES010004469.1:0-37074 GCA_013375695.1 Dictyostelium brefeldianum
TATTTATATATTTCTATTTCTATTTCTATACACATAATTTCATCATTTTATTCATTCATTAATTATTTTATTATAAATTTTATTTCGAAACCAGCTTCAATCTCATTTTTTTTGTACGTAGTTATATAAATTCAAAGCATAACAAAAAAATATCTTGATCAATTGAAAAAATTTTATATTTTTTTTTTTTTTTTTTTTTAATTTTTTAAGCCTTACCAAAAAAACACTCATGCAACTTTTTTTTTCTCAAATTTCATCAAAAAAATTTTAAAAAAAATTCTCCTATCGTTTTTCAACAACAAAAAAAAAACAACAGCCTTATAGAAAATAATATAAAGAGAGTGTACATAAATTATATATATATTATATATTTTCTCTTTTTTTTATTTATCACAACGACAACAAAGAACACAACAACTAATAATAATAACAAAACAACCTATTTATTTATTTATTTATTTATTTAATTATTTATTTATTTTATTTATTCTATTTATTAATAAAAACTATTTATAGTAATTACTCTATAACTCCATACATTCAAACAAGCACACTCACAACAACTTTAAACGTATTTATCAATAAAATCAAAATATACACATTTTCAGCGTTCATATAAATATATAAATTTATATCACATGTTTTCAAACACACAAACATACAATAACCAAACAAATTTTATTTGCAAAATAAAGTTTAAACATCATCCTTATTTGGATTGCTTATTAAATAATAGATCATCATTCACAATAAAAACAAATTATCATAAAAAACACACACCCCACACTCACAGTTATTTGTTTGTCAACACAACAATTTTAACTACTCTCCACCAAATAGTCATTTTATTTTTAAAACAACAAAAAAAACAAAAACATATACAATCAACCTACTACCAATCAACAACTACTATTAAATAATAATCTTGTAATCAAAGAAAAGAGAAAAAAAAAAAAAAAAAAACTTTTTTTCATAAAAACAATTTATCAGTTTTTTCCTTTCTTCTTACTCATCAAAATAACAAGAAATAGTAGTAACAGTAGTAGGTGTGGTGATTATTATTACATACATAACAACAACAAACATATAAATCGTGTGTTGAAAATTAATTAATAAATTTATAATAATTATAATTACTTGTCCAATAGTTTAAAAATACTAGCACACACCAACCAACTCACTCAAATCACACACACATGCGCACGCACTCACACACAAATATTTTTTTGATTTGACCCTTTTTTTTTTTTTATTATTTTTTTTTTTAATAATTATTTTATTTTTTTTGATATATTTATCACGTTTAAATTTTTTAAAAACACACTCACACACACACACACACACACAAAAAACATATCAAATAAAACAAAAAAACATATGTGCAAAGTTTGTTTATAAATAATTTATTGCTAACCTCTTTTTATTTTATATAGATAATCAAAAAAAAAAAACAAAAAAAACAACAACCTATTTTTAATAACAATATATAAAATTTCAACTGTTTGCAATAAACATTAAAATAAAACAAATTAAACAACAAAGTTATAGTATATATATATATATATATAATCAAGAATTAAAGAAATAAAGATATTCATTCAATATACATAAACAACAACCACCGCTACCACCAATAATATATAGAGTTTGTAAGTATTATTAATACCATTATTTGTTTTTTTTTGCGATATAAAATACATTCACATTCAATTTAGTATACTATTATATTATCCAATAAAAACAAACGACCAAACAACAATAACAAATAATATTATAGTAATTATAGTAATTTAAATCTATATATGTGGGTATAAATAATAATACCTATATGTATAAAAAAACAAAAAATTTAAAAAAAACACACAGCACACATATATACAATCTATTCAATATAGTTTATTTTATTTTTGTTTTTATCAATATAAATTTTACAATATATTAATTTAATACTTTTTAATACCCACCCACTCAAATATTTTAAAAAAGCAGATACTTTTATATATCTATCAATATATAGAATATAAATTTCTTATGTTTTTAGAGAATCTCATATGAACCACCCCTCTCAATAACACAAACAAACAAAACATATTTTTCACAAACACCACCACATATACACAAATACAACAAACACACTTATTTATTTATTTATTTATTTAATTTATTTATTTATTCATTCAATTAATACAACAAACAAACAACAAAACAAACAAACAAACAAATATTATTTCTTTTATTTTCTTCATTCATTTTATATTTCACCACCCATATAAAAACATACAACACCATAAAAAAAAATAAAAAAATAATCCAACAACAACAACAACAAAAACAACAACAAGAAATTCACACCACACACTCACCCCACTATCTTTATAAAATAGTTTGAAAGTAGTAAACAGTAATAGTTTATTAATATAATAATAGCAACAATTAGTATTTAATATTTAATAATAATAACAATAATATAATATAGAAATCATATAAAAAGAAAAAACTTGTTTTAGTAGTCTCAACAACAACACAACAACAATAAAAACAATAATATAATATTTATTTAATCAAAACAACAACAACAACAAAAATAGAATGACAGAAATTTCAAATTCTCAATTCTTTTCAAGTAGTTCAAATCCAGGATTTGATATGTGGAAAACACAAAATAGTAATGGCGCAAATCTATGGGAACCACAACAACAATCAACACAACAACAATCACAAGGTAGTAACAATAGTATTAATCCATTAAAATCATCAAGTGGTGGTAATTTATTTCAAAAACCAATATCATCATCAACTAGTAATAGTAATGGTAGTAACAGTAACAATTCAACACCATCACCACATCATCCACCATTATTACATACAAAATCATATTCACAATTACAAGTACCATCATCAATAAAGAATTCTCAATTTATAAATATTTCAAATCAAATTAGTGGATCAAGTGAAAGTAATTGGTTATCAAATAGTGATTCATTAGTTGGACCAACTCAACAACAATCACAATCAACAGTTCAACCAATGATGAAAAGAGGATTAATTAAAGCATTTAGTGATGCAGATATACAACCACCACTATCAATCCAACAACAAATTCAACAAGCCCAAGCACAGCAAGCACAACAAGATTTAGAAAATGATCAACAAGAAGATATTGAAGATGAAATAACTGGTCAAAATAGATATAAAACTGAATTGTGTCGTTCATTTCAAGAAACAAATGTTTGTAGATATGGTTTAAAATGTCAATTTGCACATGGTCGTGATGAACTTAGAAATGTAATGCGTCATCCAAAATATAAAACTGAAACTTGTAAAACATTTTACTCTGTTGGTAATTGTCCATACGGTTCACGTTGTCGTTTTATTCATACAAGAGATCCAAATTATTTAATCAACAATAATATCATGAGTGGAAGTGGTGGTATTGTATTTGATCAACATCAACAACAACAATTTGGTAATGGTCAACAACAACATGGTCATGGTGGTCAACATCATCATCATACTCATCATCATCAACAACAACAACAATTGAATATGATGATGAGTCAATTATCATTTAGTGGTAATATATCACCACCATCATCATCTTCATCAACATCATCATCACCATCTTCATCATCTTTGATGATTAATGGTGCATCACCAATCAATAATAATAATAATCCAGCATCATTTGCAAGTGAAGTATTATTATCAAAAGCATTACCACAAATGATTCGACAACACAGTTCACCACAACTTCAAACTCCTTTATATATTTTACAACAACAAAAAGAATTACAACAACAACAAAAAAATCAATTAATAGAACAACAACAAGCACAACAACAACAAAAGAAAGAATTACAATTTAAAGAAAAAGAACAATATATTAAGGAACAACAACAACAACAATTATCACCATCAAAACAATCACAACCTCATCCAACAACTGTTCAATGGTCTAATTCATGGTCAAGTGATGAAGCATCAACCACCGCTCCAAATTCTAATCAATTAAAATCATCTGCTCCACCACTTTTAAAGAAAGAAGATTCTTCAAAAAGATTAGCTATTTTTAAAACTATTTGTTCAAATTCAACTTGGTAAACAACACCAGTAAATATTATATTATATTTCCTTCCTCCCCTTTAATTTCATCAACAACTCAACAACTCAACACACTCACACAACCAACTCAAATTTCATAAAAAATGAAAAAAGAAAAATATTTATTAATTTAAAATTTCCTTTTTTTAAATTTTATAAATGTATAATAATTTAACTAATTAATAAATAATAAAAACAAAAAAAATATATAAAAAAAAAGTTTTAATTTAATTTAACACTTAAAAATTTACTTTATATTTTATTTATTTGTTTATTGTACTAGAGTTGATTTACCATTTACAGTAGTAAATTTTAAACCACTTTTATAAATATAAGAAGTTTTACCATTTGAAATATTATTTTGTCTTGCTTTGACAATTGCTAATACACCTTCGTCACCAATATGATTTGAAGATAAATTCATTTTTACATTTCTTTTTGTTGTTTTTAGTATATCAGCTATAACCATTGCACCTTGATTACCAATTTCATTATGTGATAAATTAATAATTTCAATTGATTTATTAATTGTTAACATATTTGCAATTTCAAGTGCACCTTGTTGACCAATTTTATTATTATTAAAATCTAATTCTTCAATTGAATTATTCACTTTCAATCCTTTACATAATTCAATTATTGAATCTGAATCTAAATAACAGTATTCAAAATTAATTGATTTTATACATGTTGAATCTGATATTGAACGTGATATTATTGATGCTCTATTTTTATCAATTTCAATATTTGAGAAATCTAAATGATACAATGTCGTGCTGTTATTAATTATTTGTTGAATTGATTTAAATGCTTGATCTAGTATTGAGGTTTTGTAGGGAATTAATAAATTTTGTAGTTTTTCTGGTACCATTTTAATTGAATTTATTGAATGCCAACTATAGTATCTCCATAATTTACATACTAATGATATTTGATAATATTCATTTGATGGTAATTCCAATTTATCATTTTGAACAATTGAAAATATTTTTAATAATACAGATCCTGGTAAATAATTTATTTCAAATATTTCTATATATTTTTCAATTTTAATTTCTTTCTCATTTAAATTATTATTTGGTTTTACTTGATTATTACCCATTTTATAGATTTAAAATATTTTTTTTAAAAGATAAAAAATGAAATAAATAAATAAATAAATGTGGTGTGTTATGTTTTAATATTATTATTAATAATTTAAAAAATACTGATTTCTATTTTTGTTATTGTTGTTGTGGTTTGTTATAAATATAACAGTTTTCTTTTTTTGTAATATAATAAATATAAAATTATAAATATAAATATATATATAACATCAATTGTGTTGTTGTTGTAGTGTGTATATATTCATTTTTTTTTTTAATATACATGTTTATTTAATTATTTATTTTATTTTTAATTTTATTTTTTATTAATTTTTTGAATTATTGTTATATTTGTTCATATGATTTTTTTAGGTGTAGGTGTGTTATATAGTACGCATTGAAATAAATAAATATCATTTTTTTAACATATAAAAATATTTTTATGTGTGTGTGAATGTTAGTGTGTTAGGGTGTGTTAGATAATTATTTAAATAAGAATAACAATGGGGGTTCATTAAAAAAATAATAAATCTCACACAATATTAAACATGTACATACACAATAGTAAAAATAACAATGTTTGTAGAGTTTTAATTAAAATATATTTATTTTATTTTAAATTCATATAAAACAAAGACCACTTTGAAAATTATTACTACAAGTTCATTAATTTTTTTCATTTTATCTGAAAAAAAAGCATTTTATTTTTCTTTCTCTTTATTTAATTTAATTAAAAATACATTTATTTAAAAAATCAATTTGGTAAATACCATTTAATTTAAATAATTTAATTGATGTTGGCAATTCTGATATTTGTGGTGGGTTTGTATCATTTCTATTATTGAGTATAATCTTATTTGGTAATATATTTTTAAATGATTTGGGGTAATTTGTAAATTGTAAATATAAATCTGTGACACTATTTGGTATTGAGTTTTCGTTGATATCAATCTTTTATCACCACAGTGATCAATCGAAAGTTTAGTAATTGATGATGGTATACTACCCTCTGATCTAATCATTCAACAACCAATTGATTTTTCACTAATTAAATCAGTTTTTTACAAACGAGAAAGACCATCAAAAGATACTTGACTGACACCCAATTTAAAAGAAAAAGTTTTTGAATCTTGTGATAAAAGTTTCCTAACATCTGAATCAATACAGACAATAGATAATTTTTTAACACCAAATGGAACCAATCCTTGACTTAATTGATAATTACTTATAATGTCCAATTGTAATTTGGTGACTGATGATGGTATAATATATGTGGTATCAACATAACTTTGCCAACTAGTGGGATCATTAATTACTTCCCAAAATTTTCTTGGCCAAGTCCTTTAGTTAAATATTTAATATAGTATCTTTATATTGGCCTCGAATATACAATTTTATTTTTGTAACTGATGTCATTGAATGATAAAGAGGTGATACTACTTGGTATTATATTATCTTTTTATGATTTCTTTAATGTTACATTTGATACTGTATGTACTGATGGTAATCCTGATAGTTGTATTTTATGATTACCAAAACGTATAATCTCCGGGTAATTTATAAATTGTATTTACATGTTTAATATCAGAAATTCATATCTATTTTTTTTGTCAATTATTCTTTTAATTTTCCCAAATTATTAAATTTTGATGATCAAAAATCAACACCTACTCCCACAACTATAAATATTAATAATGAATTAAATTGATAAAAGATCAGTTTTCAGTATAACATTTTGAGAGAGGCCATTGTTTATCATTATAACCTTACAGACACAAGTAAATTCTGCAAGTTGCAAAGTCGCAACTGTTAAATTCATAACATAATCTGATAAATAATTTGACACCTCTCTTTTTATAGATTTTATGAGGTATATCATGTTGGCACACCTGATCACGTCATCAATGACAAGTTTCTTTAGTCATACAGAGATATCAATTTTTATTTAAATCGTACAATGGTATACAGGAATTTCATGTCATTTATAATTCATAACTTTTGGATTTGCCAAACCCACTTCAACCACTATTAAGTGATGATGAAAAAACAATAATCTTTAACCAACAACTAAACTACTCAAAGATTGAAGAAGACTGATCCAAATTAATAGATCTACTCATCAGAATATTCATATTTAGCCCTCAAATTTAACAGAAATTCAATCATATCAAATTACACAGCACAAGAACGTATCAACCGCTGGTACAACATATCAAACAAATTCAAATCACAATGGATGATACCACAATTTGATAATATTAATTAATTCCAATTATTTATCTTTAAATTTATAAATACAATTAAATATCAATTAAATATTTATTTAATTAATTAAAATAACTTATTATAACATTTTGGTTAATAAAGATAAAAACATACCCGAACTAGTACCATAGGAATTCAATATTTGATTGATTGTTTTAAATGTGGTTGTTAATAAATAATAATAAATTATAATTATAGTAATAATACATTGTTTATACTTTTAAATTCCAATATTCAATTCCATTTTGGGTTCCATAACCTACTAAAGCGACTGCGTGAGTAGGTGTTGTACCACAATTTGGTATATCCAATTTACCTGATTTATAATTCATAAATTCTCCGTATTAATTTTTACAATATTATCAATGAACACAACATTTTGCTTTAAAATCATTTTTGTATGTTAACCAAAAAAAAGACGTTAAATAATATCTGATCTGGTGTATGTTAAATTATCATGGAGTTTGTACAAATTGTGATTTATTTTTAAATGTGATAAAGTTGATTGGTTCAAAAATGTATAACACAAACAGTTTCAATGTATTAAAAACTAAAAAAAAACGACATTTCTGCAAATGTTGGATAAATTTTGGTGTTGATATTAAAATGAATTTAATTATTTTTTTATCATTCATTCTTTTAATTTTCCCAAAGATTTGATTGTTAAAAACATTGCTCCCACAATTATAAATATTAATAATGAATTGAATGAATAAAAAATCAGTTTTCAGTATAACATTTTGAGAGAGGCCATTGTTTATCATTATAACCTTACAGACACAAGTAAATTCTGCAAGTTGCAAAGTCGCAACTGTTAAATTCATAACATAATCTGATAAATAATTTGACACCTCTCTTTTTGCTTTTTAATGTGGGTATGATTGTTGATTAACAACTATGTATTACCATTTGAGTAAAATTTTTTATTTCCCAATTTTTTTTTTTTTTTTTCATTTTTTTATCAAATTTTTAAACGAAAGTTGTAATATATAAATATGTATGAAACAGAAGAAGATCCAACAACAACAACAACAACAACAACAACAACAACAGCAGCAAATAATACAACAACAACAAATGTAGAATCAACTTCTACTACAGCAACAAATGTAGGTGAACAACCAGTTAAAAAAGTAACAGAATTTATGAGAGTTCAAAGATTATTTAGACAAGTTACAAAGACAGCAACAGGAAAGAATATACCAAAAGAAAAAAGAGAACCAATTGATTATTCAATTGTAATGGATTTTCATGATATTGAAAATAATACAGAAGAAAATAAAAAGTTAATAATTGATTGTAGTGCAAATGTAACAACCAAACAATTTGAATTCAACAGAGATACAGAATTTTATTTACATCCATCAGAATGGAAAGTTTATGGTTTAGAAGGATATCCTGGATTTTATTTTATTAAATCACCATTTACAACATCACAACAAAAGAAATGGATTAAACATGCATTGGAACATTACGCTGATCCACCAAACAATAACAATTTAAATTTATTTTATGGTCCAGTTAAAGATTTATGGAAAAATTGTGAAAAGGAATTAATTGATCAAGAAAATGGTGTTGATGCAACAACTACAGCAGCAGCAACAGATAGACCATTAGATAAAAACGGTGAAATATTACCAACATATAGAACATTATTAGATAAACTTGCATGGTCAACATTGGGTTATCAATATCAATGGACACCTAGAATTTACAGTGAAGAATTTTATGAAGAAATGCCAACTGATCTAATGGAATTAGTTAGTAAAATTGCAACTGCAACTAAATATGATCCATACGTTGCAGAAGCAGCAACAATTAATTTCTATTCTGAAGATTCAATTATGGGTGGTCATTTAGATGATGCAGAACAAGAAATGGAGAAACCAATTGTCTCAATTTCATTTGGTTCAACTGCTGTATTTTTAATGGGTGCTGAAACTAGAGATATTGCACCTGTACCATTATATATTCGTTCAGGTGATATTGTTATAATGGGTGGTAGATCTCGTTGTTGTTACCATGGTGTTGCTAAAATCGTTGAAAATTCATTCAACCTCGAACTATTGGATGAAAATGAAGAACCAGATTTAAAATATAAAATACAATGGCTAAAAGAAAAGAATAGAAGAATAAATATAAATACAAGACAAGTTTTTAAAGAACCAAAATTAGGTAATAAAAAATAAAACTACAATTTAAACTTTATTATTGTCTGTACCAAACTTTCTTTCTAAAAATAAATTTCTATCTTCAATGTTGAATACTGTTAATACACCAGGACTTGTCATTGAGCATTGTATATTTAATGTATCTATAAAGAATCCCCATTTTTCATCTGGTTTACATTTTTTACGATATGTTGATCTAACTTCACTTTTTAAAACTTCGGTAATTAAATTTCTAATTTTGTCAATTTTTTGTTGATCGCTGTCACTGTTGTTATTTTCAATGTTGTTGTCATTTAATAGTTTTAAACCAACAGTTTTTAAACAATTTGAAATACATGATATTGCATCTGATGTGAATTCAACAGATTCAATATCAGTTTTTTGATCTTCAACCCATGATGGTACAATTGCATTTGGCACTGAGTCATATTGTGGTACGTATGGTTTAATATCTAATATTGGTGTACCATTTATAATATCAACACCACTTAGATATAATGTATCAATTTCAATTTTATCCAATTTACATAATGATAATCCAATATCATTGTATCTATGTGGTGACCTAGTTGAAAATAATCCTGTTTTTTTACCATTTAATCTTGGTGGTTTAACCATTGTTGAATTTCTTTTAATTGATGATAATTCAATTACATTATTTGATGGTGATTCTTCATTTGTTGATTCGTTGTTGTTTGATATGACTAATTTTGAAGGATCATTTTTATGAAACCAAAATAGTACCCATACATGACTATAACCCTCTAATCCTTTTAATGCATCATCAGCATTTTTACAATCAATTTTAATTTTACCTTTTGAAGTTGGTGCTAATGATCCTTGTCTTGGTGTACCGTTTTTAACTAGAAATACACTTTCAAATAATCCAATTGAATTACATTGAATTTTATAACTTGGTTGATTTGATGTACCTTCAGTACCTTTTTTCCTTATTGTATAATTTCTAACTATAATATTTGCTATTTGATTTTTATTTATATTTGTTATAAAACGTTGAAAGATATTCATTGCATGAATGTTGGGTTTGAAATTAAAAATTGAAAAAAAAAAAACAAAAAAACGAAGATTTTGCAACTTTTTTTACAATAATATTATAAAATTAATTATATATTATCTATTTTTGTTTATTTAATTCAATTTCATATTTAATTACTTCTTCTAATGTTTGGTGATGGAATTTAACACTTATTGTAGTTTTTGGAGTACTTGTTGAATTTGGATCAATAAATTCAACTTCAACATCTGCGTTAATTTCTTTTTTTAATGCGTGTAATACCCATGTAAAGTTTTTACCTTGTGGTGGATGGTTATCAACCAATGTTTGAAATGGTTGACTTATAACCATTTCAATATGTTCTAAACCATCTGTATTAATTCTATTCTTTTTTGGAAATGGTAATTCAATTAATGGAATTGATTTATTGTAATTTTCATATTGGATTGATTCTTTTAATTTATATGTTGCAATTGGTCTACCACCAACTTCAGTTTCTACTAATAATTCACCTAATTCTTGCAATTGACCTTTCTTTTCTTCATATAATTCCGGTGTACTCACACGATAACATACATGATCAACTTGATATTCATTGATTTCTTCATTGGAAAATCCTGCTTCAACCAATAATCCAAAAATTGTATCAAAAAATAAATTATAATCACCAATAACTTGTTTAATATTTAACATTTCTCTAATTATATAATTATATGTATGTGGCTGTCGTTGTATCAATGTAATGAAATGAAAAAAATGAAAAAAAATTCAAACTGACTTTAAATTTAAAAAAAAAAAAAACAAAGATTCTTAACGGTTCTTAATTCTTTTTTCTGTAAAAAGAAGACAGCACTATTTTTAGTTTTATGATAAATACGGTTTTACATTTAACAATTATTTATATTTTATTATTTAAATAATTTGATTGATTTTTTATATTTTTTAGTTGACAACCAACACCTTTAACATCATCAAGTAACGATTCCAATTGTTTAATCTTTTTTTGATTCTCGGTAGCATATGCAATATTATTACAAAAGTATTGAAAGTATACATGATTTGTATTATACATTAAATCATTTTGATTCTTATAATAGTCTACTTGTTTCTCTATAACTGATATTATATCTTTGAATGGTTCCGATTTAATATTTGATAAAGGAGCAGAGGTACTATTTGTATATTCATCATTATGAAATGTGGTATTGTTACAACTATTACTTGTGTATGCGACAGGTTTATCGTTAGAAGCAGCAGGTCTGAACACTTGAGTTTGATAATTTCTTAACATTTTGACATATGGGTGTGTTGTAATACAATCATCATCTTCATCATAGACTGCAGTGTCATCAGAAGTAGCGGAACCGGTAATATTAATGTTATTAAATTCACTTGAAATTGATTGACAGTCATCATTGTCCATAGCATCAGCATTCGAACTTGCAAAGTTTTCTATGTTGATAGATTCACAGCCACTAATAAACGGAGAGAGCATAGAGTAACAAGAACTAGCATTGACATTAGCATCGGTATTATTTGACAATGTAGCGAAAGAAAATTTATTTGATGAAGAAGAAAAAATTGGAGAACTTGATAAATTATTTGATAAAGTGTTCATATTATTTTTTTATATGTATGTGTAATTTATATAATTATTATTATTTATAATTATTATTATTTATAATTATTATTTGTGAATAGATGTTTTGTTAGTGGTGCAGGTGAAATAAAAATAATGTGTGAACATTTTTGTCCTTTTTATCGCTTTAGAAAAAAAGAAATAAAAATAAAAATAAATCAAATAGATTGACACTTTTTATTTTGAAACTAATCATTTGTTATTTATCATAAATATAAACATGAACTGATAATACACTGTTATTCAAATAAATCATATACCTTGTTATCATTTTTGGAAATTAAAATAAAAATAAAAAAATTAAAAAAAATTTAAAAAAAAAGTGATAGAATTCATTGTTGTAACCGACAAAACAAATAATAATTATCTGTGTGAAAAATAATGGTATTCATCAATTAATATGAAATATAAACATTAATAAATACATATAAAATTTTAAATAATATCATTTTTTAGTTTTAGTACAATCCTTTTTTGTATATTGTTATTATTCATATCATAGTGTTGTCTTGTTTAAAAAAAAATGAAAAAGGAATCATTAATAGTTTAACAATTGTTTATATATTTTAATTAATTATTATTTTACATTTTATTATAATTTAATTGATTTTTTATGTTTTTTAATTGACAACCAACACCTTTAAAATCATCAAGAGATACTTCCAATTGTTTAATCTTTTCCAAGTAACATATGCAATATTATTAAAAGTATTAAGTATACATGATTTATACATTAAATCATTTTAACTCTTGTAATAGTTTACTTGTTTCTCTATAGCTGATATTATATCTTTGAATTGTTCGGATTTTATAAAAGCTGATGAGGAAGAGGAAGTTCTATTTGTATTTCCATCATTATGAAATGTGGTGGAGATACAACAACTATTTTGTTACCGGCATACATATCATGGTAATATTATTATTATTAGCAACAACACATTATCAATTGAAATAAATAAATGTGAAAAACATTGACCGAATTAAATTAAGCCATGAAATTGGTAGTGTATTATAATCTTGAACATGATACATTTTATTGGATATTAAATAATCAAAATGATTTATCATACAATTAGTAAATAGCACCATTTCATTATTATGCATTGTAAATTTTAAATAAAATAAAAATACCAAATGATATTTATTAGAGGCAATTGAAGTATTGTGATAAACTTTAGATATGTAATGTTATAATTTAATGTTATATATATGAATAATAATTGTACACGTTGTGATAATTGTGGTGAGTCGAATGATGAAATAAAAATCCTCATTCTTTTGTTTATTATGATATTCTAAACTTTAATAATGGTGAAATAATAGAAATCTGCAACTGATTCCCTAATGGGCTAAAACCTTCTACAGGACAAAACCATTTAGTAAATATTTCACATTTGTAAACAATCTAAACTAAATAACGATTTCTTTATATAAACAATATCTGTACCATTCTGTATATGCTGCGCATCTTCATAAAATAAATGAAAATTAATTAAAATTAATTTAATTTTTATGCGTAACTACTATTTTTAACTTAAATGAATTTGTAAGAATTCATTACATGAATAAATTTTAAAAAAAATATACCATTATATATGAATAATTCACACGTAGCTATAATTTATATTTGAAGTATTATGTAACGTTTAATAATGTTAAATATATTAAATGAATATTAAATATTTCCAATAATAGAGAAAGCTACTAATTACTTGATGTATGTGAATGATACTTTTATGTATATTCTCCCAAAAGAACCCAATAAATATCTACACACGTAGGCATTTTCACCAAAAGAAGTTTTAATAAACGTTTTTTTGATTAAGTTTTTTTTAAAAAATCTAGATATTTATAAATATCAAAAAACAGTTGTTTTAAACAATTATAGTTTATTTTCAATTTTTCAGCACTACACACAGACAATGAATAAATTGTTATTGTTTATTTTCATAATTTTATTTAATCAAAATATAAAATTAGTAACATCACAAATTACACCAAACACACTACCAACAACATTAACAATAACTGATATACCACCACAATCATATTCTTTTATATCAAATGATTGGATAACATGTAGTTTTGATCTTTTTTTCATTGTTTCGACAAGTGATCAAGCTGATGGAGTTGATACATTTTCAACATCTGCAACAAATTTAGTACATTCATTGCTAATGACAGAAGGTCAAAAAAAATTATATAAAGTATCTGTTACAGATTTATCAACAATGCCATTAAATTTTATAATTAGTGCAACTTCTAATCTTGGTGTATATATATCATATTCATTAAGTTTAAATTGTTCAAGTATGTTTTCAATCAACAAGATATATACTCCTTTTATAGGTATTACATTTATTAACGTTAATCTATGTATAGTTATAGACGCAACTTTAATTGAATTTAAAGCAATAAACAATGGATTAGTTAAATATGGAATTTCATATGTTTCAGCATTTACAGCTATAGGTTTACCTAAAAATTTTCAATTGACTAGTCAAAGTACAATAGGTGCTACTATAAAAAGTCAATCAAATTCATTTTATATTTATTGGCCTTCTCAAAACTATCAAACAAATTTTCAATCACCTCTAATATTAGATATTAAAGTTTCACAATCAAATACAGTCCAATTACAATTTAATCCATTATTTAAAGGTATTTAATTAAACCAGCAGTAAATTTTCAATCATCAATGATTTTGTAATCTAATGTTTTATTATTTCATCACTCATTATTAGATATAGTAAATGAACAAGTTACAGAGATACTTTACCCAGGTTTAGCCCCACCATTTATTGTTAAAGAATTGGGACAAGGTTATTCACCATTAATTGTATTTGTATCAACATCAAATAGTAATAAACCATTTTTAGAATTTACAACCTCAATTATTGGTGATGTTTTACCAAGACCAATATCAGGTACACAAGGATCAATAAAATATATTTCATATTTTAGTGATTTATTATCTGATGGCTCAACAATTAAAGAATTTAATCTTTGGTATCAAAGTGGTTCTACACCTTCTAAAAAAGATTTTGATAAAAAAATACAGAGTAAGTAGTATTATATTAAATCATAACGTTATAATCAATGTATCAATATATTAACCATTGTTAATTATATTATTATAGCACTTACATCAACAATGTTTCCAAGTGCAATATTGGTTTCAAGAGTTAATGATTTATTATTACCATTGTTTAAAATTAATTTTCAATTTGATAATAGTTTTGAGTCATATTCAATATCAATTGGAACATTTTTTATAAAAAAACATGGATTTCCGTTTGCATTTGGCAATGGTCATAATGCAGGTTTCCAATTCACTGCTTCTTTTCCAACAAATATACAATCTGTATTATCATCATATGAAGTTACGATAAAGTCAAGTTATTTAACAACTACTGTTAATGTAATGACAAATCAAATTTGTAAGTTGAAACTGTTATACACATTCATATAATTCATTGTATTAACATATATATTGTATTACTATTTTATAGTTCCTCCTACCCCTGTACCAAAACCTATAATTGTATCTTATTCATTTACACAAATTGAAAATTCAATTCATTCATTAATTTTTAAAGTTATAGATCCAGTTGGTATATCATTTATATATGCTCAATCACTTCGTGGAGTAATGTTATATGCTAAATTAATATCAGGTACACCATTTGATGGTGACTATGAATTAATTGTTAATTTATTTGATCAACATTTAAGTTTTATAATTTTAAATACTCTTGGAGAAAGTATCCTTATAAACAATGGTGCATATATTAAATTAGATCCACCAACTCAATTATTGTATCCACCTTATATGAAAAATGGTAATTATTATTATTTTAATACATTTAAACCCCACCTCTTGTTTATAATATTAATACAATCAATTTTTATATAGATAATATTAATTTTAATAGTTTTAAAAATGTATCATTTTTAGAAAATAATTTAAATTTAAATAATCAATCATCATACAATATATTTTATTTTAATTCAAGTGATATTCATATTAAAACACCAATGTATTTTATTTTGTTTGATCCAATTACGAAACAAAAAGAAAATTTATATCCATATGACCAATTTTTCCCAATTTTATGGAATTCAACTTTACAAATGTTTAATTGTAAATTTATTGTACCAAAGAATAATATTTTTGGTAGTATTGAATATGCAATTCGTACATCTGATAATGATGTTTTCTTTGGTTCTACATTTAAAAATCCTGTGCCATTAATTGTAACTTCAACTTGTATGTATATTAAATTAGATAATTATTGTTTTAACTATTTCATACTAATGGTTTAATATACTTTTAGATTTAGATGGATATGGACCAATATTTAAAACAATAGAAAGAATACCAAGTGATTCAATTGTTATTGATATTACAGGTGATAGTGTTGGATGGATATTAACTATTCAAGATGAATTAAATGGATTTGATAGAGGATATATAAAAGTAATGGGTAAAGATGATAGTGCAACATTTCATTTTAACTTCACTGTTAGTGATGCTATATCTGGTGATAAATGGAATGGAGTATATCAGATACTCATTCCATTAGCAAGTCCATGTCATTCACAACAATATGTAATTACAGAAGTTTTACTTTATGATACAAATGATATTGTTTCAGAATTTAGTATATTTAGTGATACTCCAAATCCAACTGCAAATCCATTTATTAATTACTTGGGTGATTCAACAATTAATACAATTGAAATTGATTGTGTGACAGATTTAGTAGATTCATCACCACCTGAATTAACAAGTTTTTCAGCAACACCTACAATAATTGATGTTGGTTCAATAAATAGAAAGATAACATTTACATTCGGTGCAAAAGATGTAGATACTGAATTAAGAAATGATCAAAAACCAATTGTTTATATTCAAAATATTAGATTGGAAATTTTAGAATGTGTTTCAAAAATTATATCAATTGAACCAAATTCAGCAACTTATCAATGTATAATTGAATTACCAGTTGGTTTTGGATTTCATGGTGAATCTCCATTTGTATCTTATTCAGTTTATGGTTTTATTAATAATGGTGGTTATTATAATGGTTTTAGTTCAGCTGATTTAAAGAGTTTGGGATTTGCTTTTTATTCAAGTATAGCATATGAGGTAGTTCAACCAATAATTATTTCAACTGAATCAATTACATCAGAAGGTGGTAAATTAATTGTTTATGGTAAAGGTTTATTTAACATTGATGAAATGGTTGTTAGTTATATGGAAGAGGGTGGTGTCACATTTAATCACACTTATCAACCTATAACAAAAACACAATCATTTGCAACTTTTAATAATATTAAACCAACAACACAACCATTTATTATTAAAGTATTATCAACATCACAAGATTCAAATGAATATAAAGTTTATCCGATTTACTCAAATATTAATTATGCACCAGTACCAACTCAATCACCAACTTCAACGCCATTACCAAGTAATCCACCACAATTATGTTTAGGTGAACCTATATGTGGTGGATCAAGTCAAGGATATTGTAATCATGGTGTTGGTTGTATTTGTTATTCACCATGGATTGGATTATCATGTTCATCACAAGTTATAATTGTACCAAAACCAACAACAAATGAAAATGAACCAACAACTGAAATACCAATTACAGTGGATGATAATTCAATTTCAAAAGTATTATTTAAATCATTAATTTCATTAGTATCATTAAGAGAATTAAACTTTAATCAAGAACATGTTAAAACAATAACATTTGATAAATGGATACTTACTCAAATTAATAGTCAGAAAAGTCAATATTTTACAAATATAACAACATCACCATTATCAAGTAGTAGTCAATCAATTACAACCAATATTACAGTAACATTAGAATGGTTTACAACAGAAACTAAAATTGAATTTGCCTTAACTAACCTAACAATGAATCCATCAACTATTAAATATACAATTGAAATTACAGAATATGCATTTTCATCAAATTTAAATTCATTACAATTAGTAATGTCTGCATTATTCACTTCAAATAATAATGACGTATGTTCATCAAAAGAATTTGGGTCGACATCATCAGGTGATAATTCAAATTATATTAAAATTCAAATTCAAGGTCACTCTCTATATGGTAGATTCATTAAAAGAGGAATTGTTGATAATAAAACAGTTGTAGTATCAAATATATTATTAGACCAATCATTAAATATAATTTCAAATTATTCAACATCACAATCATATATTGGTATATCAATTCCAAATTATAATACCAAGGTTATATTGGATCCTGATTTCTCTGTATTATTAGATAGTAATACAATTTCAAATGGCGACGAAAATTCAATATGTAAATCATCATCACCAGTACTTTCAAATGGTCAACTTGCTGGTATCATAATTGGTGGTTTTGTATTTTTAGTTTTTATTTCATTAATTGCACTTATGTTTATATCACCATCTAAAAAACTGGCTGTTAAAATATTCCTTTACAAATTAAAACGTAAACCATTAAAAACTTTTTAAATAAACTATTAAAACTATTTTTTAAAAAACAAAACATGTTGCACAAACCAAATTTGAAATTTTGACATAGCTTACGCATGAATTTAAAAACAATATAATATACCAAATCTCTATTCCTAAAATTCTTAATTAATCATATAATTTGTAATTTCATATTATCTCTCTGGGTTTGTCGTAAAAATTGAAAAATAATGGGAAACAGATTTGTAAAAAACAAGACTCTTTGATTTTCACTTTCATTTATAATTATTATACCAATTATCTTTACATTTGTTACTATTTATAAATATTTGTTGAGCGTTACTGTTGTGAAAATAAAAAATAAAATTGAAAAAAATCCAAAAAAAAAAAATAAAATTTTGTGTCAATTTCTAATTTTGTTAGTGAATTGAATGCACTAAATGATTGTGTTCCAGATGGTATTATTACACGTGTACATTTAAAGAATTTGAGTTTTTCAATTGTTCTTGGTATATAATATATATTAACTCTTTAACTGTTCTATCAAATTCAATATATTTAATTCCATTTGGTATATCACCTATAGCTTTAATTTTTGCTTTAATTCTTATTATTAACACTTCTACAGATGCTGGTATTAAATTTATTGGTAAATCAATTACATCTTCTGCTTCTTCACCACCTTCATCTTCGTCACCATCACCGTCTTGGTCGTCATTATTGTAGTTATTATTGTTTTTAATTCGATTATTACTACTAATTCTGCTACGACCTTTATTATCTAAATTTGTTACCAATGTTAACTTTAATAAATAGTTTCTATCTTTGAATTCTAATAAACTTTCTATAGTGTGTCTGACATTGTTGGGTTGTATGTAGTGTCTTGTATTTTTGTTTACACTAATATACCAACTATTTATGCTGGGGGATACCCACCAAATTCCAACTTGATAGGATTATCAAGTTCTTTTTAAACGTAATTCAGAATGAGCCCCCGCTAAGAAGCCTGGATCATTAATCTTACAATGTGGTCACCTGCCGCCTAAAGTAGGATAACCGTCACACCCGAGTAATTCATTTCCACTGAATTACGTTTAAAGATCCCTCTTCATTTTTACCATACTTGTGCGTTATTTCCCATAGTTATTTCATATTTCTGTTATTTCTCATTTGTTATTTCATATTCCATATTCCATATTCCATATTCTCATATTTCTGTTGTTACCATTCTTACTCTTTAAAAATAAAAAAATGATTGGGGGGGATTTGGGAAATTAAAAATGTGTGGACAAAAAAATTTAAAAATAAAAATACAGATACAAATTTGTAGTATTTTTTTGAAAAATAAAAAAAAAAAAAAAAAAAAAAAAAAAAAAAAAAAAAAATTTAAAATTTTTATAAAAAAAAAAAAATAAAAAAAAAAACTTTTTCAAAAAAAAAATAAAAAAAAAAAAATTAAAAAAAAATTATTATTATTTTTTTAAAAAAAAAAAAAAAAAAAAAAAAAAAAAAAAAAAAAAAATTTTGTCATTTTTTGAAAAAAAATAGTCGTTTAATCAAAATCAGTGTTGTTTTTATATATAAATTTGTAAAATGATATCAAGATTTATTTCAACTGGTTTAAAGTTGAATAAAACAGTAGCAACAACATCACAATTTTCAATATCATCAATAAATAAAAATAAACAATTATTCATAAATACTACAAGTAGCAGATTATTTTGTACACAAAACAATAACAATAACAATGTAGATGGTGGTGATTTAGATGTTGAAAAGTTATTTCAAATTACACAAGAAATTACAAAAGAATTAGGTGAAGAAGAACCAATTGAAAATCAACCAATTAAACAAGAAAATAAAGGTCAATTATGGGGTGGTGATTATGAAACAGTCACAGATATCTCTGAAGGAGATAGTATGGGATTTGATGAATTACCAACTGATGTACCACTTTTACCAACAAATAATGCTCCAACTTCAATTGAAGATTTAATGATTACATATCAAGATCCATTCAAAGATCCATTCAAATCAAATGATAATTATTTTCCATATTTTAGATTTACTGAACAAAGTAATTATCATACTCATACTCATACTCACTCACACTCATCACTCACACTCACACACTAACACTCATCACTCACTTATTATAGGAGGATATACAATTGAAAGTTTCTTAAAACAAATAGGTAGAGGATGTGATTCACATGTTGAATTATTTGAAAAATGGGAAGATTTAATGAACACAACACCAAGAAAATTAAAAGATCTTCAAGTACCAGTTAGAAATAGAAAATGGATTTGTCATTGGGTTGAAGAATTCAAACAAGGTAGAGACCCTGTTTTAATTTCAAAATCAAAATCTATTGCAAAAATTAATAAAAAGAAATAGATAGATAATCGCCCACCCACCAAATAATAACGAAAAACAAAAAAATACAATATACACCCTCAATATAACGACACACTAAATAAATATATATATTTAAAATTATACATATTTATTATTATTTCATTATATTGTAAATAATATAACACCATCATCACCACCATTATTATTATCGTTTCTTCTACTATTACTACTATTTATATCAACATTTTCAAATTGATTATTTGTAATGTTATTATTATTATTTTCATCAAAATGAATAAATGAAGTTTGTTGTTGATCAGGTTGAATTTTAAAATATTTTGAAAATTTCTTTTGTCTATCTTTTTCACTTGAATTTAAATCAACAAAATTGAAATATTCTTCATCGTTATTGTTGTTGTTTACATTGTTGTTATTTATAATTGAATTATTAATATTATTATTTATATTACCTATATCAATATTGTTGTTGCTATTGTTACTATCATTTGAAGATATTTTAACAACTTTAATTGTATCTAATATTATATCTTTTTGATTATGTATATCAGATAACCCATCACCAATATTCCTTTTATATCTTTTGAAATTGTATTTCATATTTTTAAAACTTTTTAATATTTTACCATTTCTATTTCTACCATTGTATGCACCACCAGTATCATCACCATCAACTAACTTTTCATCACTATAACCACCATCAATTACATAATCATAATATGAAAATGCAAATCCCATTGCAATTGATGTTAAAAACATTTCAATACAAACTAGGAAATCTGATATAAAATATCCAATCATTTCCGATGAATACACCTCTGATTTTGGTAATGCATCAAACCATATCAATATATAAATTATAACTGTTTGCCAAAATAAAAAGAATACTATAGTAGTAGTATATAATGTTAGTATGATATGAATATGCAGTGTGTATGTGTATTTGATACATACTAACAGATTTAATTACTAAGAATTTTAAAACAGGTTGATGTGGAGTTAATTCTAATTTGAATACTTCATAAAACATGACGAGGAAATATAGCGCAATTAAAACTGATATGTTGTTAACTATTGTAATGTAAAGGTAACCTTGATTGGGTGAGAAATCACCATCTATATACTTTGAATTATAAAATAGTATTGCTGCAACTATAGCACCAACTGGTTTTAATATTGTGTATTGTAATACCAATGTTAATGATAATCTGTAAAATGATTTACTTGGTTTAAATGACCATACATAACCAAGAGGCCAAGTTAATGGTTGTGGTTCTTTTTTAGATAACAATTCTTTTAATGCTTCTTCACCACCAAGAAAGCAAATTAACAATTTGAAAAAACAGTATAACACATAACTTTCATAAACGTCTCTAAACACATCAAAGAATACACTCCAATATTGACGTTTAAAATACAATGATAAAAAACTATTGCATGCATATATTGGTGCAATCATTATAATTCTAACTATATACTTTTGATGAAATGGTTTATTGTAGTGTATCCAATGTTGAAGAATTAAAATGAATGTAATTAAAATAGTACCAACAACAAAAAATGCGCCCAAAGTAAAGAATATTGCAAAAAACACTGGTTCATCTTCATAAATTGATAATACCATAATGGCTATATTACTATATAACTATAATAATTATTATTATTAAACTATTATTTTATTTATTTAATAATGGGTTTAAAAATTGTGTGAGTGTGGATTTAATTGTTATTTATAATTTTAAAAATTAAAAAAAATTAAAAAAATTAAAAAACAAAAACAAGGGGTGGTTATGTGTGTTTTATTTATATATTAACTAGTTAAACAACAAAACTACATTATATATCTTTGTAACTTTTAAATGTTATAGATTTATATTATATGTGTGTTTTGTGAGTGTGGTGTAAAATAAAAATATCACGCAAAATGGTGGTTTATTTTTAAAACTTGTTTTTGATCAAATTTTCAAAAATTAAAAGATAGTTTTTTACATCACAAAAAAAAATTGTATTTGATATTTAAATTTTAAAATTTCATTGATTTTGCGATAAAACCAAAAAAAAAAAAATTTATAAAAAAATAAATTTACAAAAATTGAAAAACGAACATTTTGAAAAATAGACACTGCAACAACGATGATGATTTCAAGATCAATTTCAATATTAAATCAATCAATTAAATATAGTAATAGTATAAGATACTTTAGTAGTGTTAAAAAAGATAATCAACAAATACAACAAAATGAAACAACAATTAAAGGACAAAGTTTACAACAAGAAAAAGAATTGAATGCAATTTCAGAAGCATATAAATTTAGAATGGTTGAGAGACCAGATTTATTGACAATTAGTTCATTTTTTAAATATCCAGAAGGTGGAGTTAATGAATATGCAAACCTTTCAAAAGGTACTGCGTTCCTTGCTAGAGCACCTTCAAACTTTTTATCAAAACCAAATAATTCATTATATTGTATTAGTTGTGCACATATAACTCATCCATTTCATTTCCCAAATTTATATAAAGAAGAACAATATGGTTGGTTATACGTACTTGGTGAAAACAATATTAAAGCTCAATTAGAATATAGAGATGTAAGTAACATTTACACATAGTGCTATCATGTGTGGTAGTATGTACTAATGATGATATATTTTATATAGCAAAAAACAGGTAGATTACTTCATACAATTCAATTAAAACCACCATATCATTTACATCCAATGTTAGATTTAGTTGTATTTAAAGTTGATGAAGAAGAATTTAATAAAACCAATGTACCATATCAAAGTACAATTATGGAATTAGAACATTATGAATTTCCAAAAGAAGGACATGAAGGAAAATTATATGGATATCAATTACAAAGTGAAGCTGATAACATTATGAAACCAATTGAAACACCATACGTATTCCACTTTCAAGAATCACCAGAAAGATTTTATGTATCAACCAAAACACCTTCACCAATGGGTATTTGTGGTGGACCTGTAATCAATATTGAAAATGAAGTTATTGGTATGGTTGAAGGGTTAGCTAAAATCGATCAAACTCTTATCAGTAGAACAACAGATACAAACAAAAAACAATTTTTAAACAAAATCAATAACAATACAGTTTTCATTCCATCACAAGAATTAAATAGATTTTTAACTGTATGTATAATAAGAATTATATTAATATATATCAAATATTTCAATATTCTAATATACTTTCTTTTTTTCCATACAGAAAATTGATATGTCATATGATTCAAAAACTGGTAATGTAAATTCAACAGATTTAGATAACTTTTTAAATAAATTGAATTAAATACAAGTATATATTATTTTTCTCACTTTTATCAATAGAACCATTGTATAGATATTCTATTACCACCATTCATTATTTTTGGATATTAATGATGATTACAGTAAAATAATCAAAAAAAAATAAAATATCTTTTACTATGGCTAAAGTAACTAGTTTACCCGTTTTAAAAATATCAAATTTATTTTTAAAAAAAAAAAAAAAGAAAAAATTGTTTTTTTTAACAGATCCCAATTTTTTATATTTATTTATAAATTTTTAACTCCTATGACACTCACGCACTTCTTTTAAAAAAATATATATCTCCGTTAATTAAATATACACTTCACACACTCACAAACACACTTACATTAACAACGAATTTAACTGTCATAAGATTAAGGTGACTCATAGTTAAACACCCACTCCGTAAAAAAAACAATTCTATTTTTTATTTTTTTATTCACCTATAAATTTAGTAATTTACATTAATATAGATATATACATATAACACACACACAAATAATATAGATATAATAGATTTATCTACGATTTAATAATAATGCCCCCTAAATCTAAAAATAAATCTAAACAACAACAACAGCAACAACAATCAACATCATTACAGAAACAGCAACAACAACAACAACAAATTATAGATGAATTAACATCATCAGATGAAGAAGATGGTGGTAATAAATTACCAAGTAAATCAAGTGTAAAGAATGCATTGAAAAAAGTGAAAAAAGAAAGAGATAGAGAATTAATTAGACAATTAAAAGATCAACAAGATATGGAATTAGATGCATTACAAGCGATATTCAATGACGAATTTATAACGATGGATCCAATTGTGATCAATAGAAATATGGATACTATGATTGAAGGTATTAAACCAATTAGAGAATCAAGTAGATTTCGTATTACAATTAAACCATATGTCGGTGATGATGAAAAATGTTTTGTATCTGTTTATCTTGTAGTTGGATTTCCAGAAAAGTATCCAGTTGTATTACCATCCATTCAAATATTAGTTAATAAAGGGTTATCTCAAAAGAAAGCAAATCAATTAGAAGAGAAATTAATTAAAGAATGTCAAGGTAAAATTGGTAACATTATGATATTTGATCTATGTGAAATTGCCAAAGAATTCCTTTCTGAAAATAACACTGAACCAACTGTATCTATGCATCATGATTTTAGATCACATCAACAAAAATATTCTGTTGAAGTAACAGGCAACCCCAATAACCTCAACCTCAACCACTACAACGAACAACAAAACAATGAAACTGTAATAAATAATAAAAAAGAATGGGAATCTACATTGGAAGAAACTCAATTAAAACAAGATAGAAAGAATTTCCGTCTTCAAAAAAGTATACAAAGAGCAAACTATGAAAAAGAAAGAAAGAAAACAATAATTAATGAATTTACAAATAATGGTCAACAATCAATAACGAATAATAAAACAAAGTCAACAAGACAAATACAACAATCATCACATTATAATAATATAGAGGATCAACAACAAGATCAACAACAATCAATTAATACAAGTAATAATAATATCAATAGTAATAATAGTAGTAGTGGTTTATCAATTACAGATAACAAAACAATTGATAAACAACAAACGATGATACTTCATTTACTTAGATTACTTTGTCAAAATGATTCAAATGTATCATCTGAACATATAAGAACATTGGGTGAACAATTAGTGCAAATGGGTATATTTAATAAAAATCATTTATCTTTATTGAATATGCACAATTCAAATGATAATCAAATTTATCAACATATATTTCAAGATTATTTCCTTAAACAATTTAATGATATTTCATTAAATGATAGTTTAAAAAATAATGTAGATTCTGCGGCAACAAATACAAATCATTTTTTAAGTAAATTTTGGAATACTTTAAAAGTTGAAAATAATACAAATGGTAGTAATAATAACAATAACAATAATAAGAAACCGTCAATTAATGGTGGTTTAAATAATAATAATAGTAATGTCAATTTAAATGGTAATAATACACAACAACAAAAAACAATTAATCCACATCAACAATCAAGATATCATTCAGATTTTGAAGAATTGGAATTATTAGGTATGTTAAGAAATATTTGTATTATTAAATATGTAAATATATAAATATATATTAATACCAAAAGTTTCTAAATATACAGGACGAGGTGGATTTGGTCAAGTTGTTAAAGTTAAAAATAAATTGGATGGTAGATATTATGCAATTAAAAAGATTAAATTGGATAGTAATCAATCATTGAATAAAAGAATTTTAAGAGAAGTTATAACATTATCAAGATTACATCATCAACATGTTGTACGTTATTATCAAGCTTGGATAGAAGGTGCTGAAAGTTTAAGTTTAACAAATGATAGTTCGGATGATGATGATGAAGATGAAGAAGAAAGTGATAGTTTTAATAGTAGTGGTACTCAAGATAGTGAAGAAGAGAGTGAAGATGATGAAAGTAGTAGCAGTGAAGAAAGTGAAGAAGATTCAGATGAAAGTGATAGTGGTAGTGATAATGATAATCAAGATAATGGTGATTTTGATCAATCATTTTCAGAAGGCTTCTTATTTCAACATGGAAATAATAAAAGATCTTTAGAGTTTGATCTTACAGATGATAGTTATTCATTCCTTCATTCAGATTCTGGATTCTTAATTGAAGTATTTGATTTAAATAATAAAACTGGTGGTAATGGTGGTAGTAATACAAGAAGTTTAACTGGTGGTAATGGTAGTGGTATTGGTGGTGATATGTCAAGTAGTAATAATCAACAAAAGTTAACTAAATTACAACAACAAAAACAACAAGAAAGTAAAAGTAAGAGTAAGAGTAAGAGTAAAAGTAAAAGTAAATCAGCAAGTACAGCCAATACCAACAGTAAGAAGAGCAGTAATAATAAATCAACATTAATTAATAAGAGACCAACTATACCATATCTTTATATTCAAATGGAATATTGTCAAAAGATTTTAAGAAATTTAACAGAGACTGGTATGTCATTGGAAGATGATGATATTTGGAAATTATTTAGACAAATTGTTGAAGGTATGGCATATGTTCATAGTCAAGGTATAATACATCGTGATCTTAAACCATCAAATATATTCTTTGATTCATGTGGTGATATTAAAATTGGTGATTTCGGTTTAGCTATAAACAATAAAACTTCATCATCCTCCACCTCATCCAATTTGTCAAATATTTCAAGTTCAACAAATTCAACAAATTCATTAACAACTTCAACAAGTTCAACTCAATCTGTAATTAATAATAAGCAAACGCAATCACAAGTTAGTAGTTCAAATTATTGGGAAGATGAAATTTTATTGGAAGGTGCAGTTAATCAACATACAGCAAGAGTTGGTACATTGTTTTATACTAGTCCAGAACAAGAAGCAGGTACAAATGGTGATAGTGCATATGATGATAAAGTTGATATGTATAGTTTGGGTATTGTATTCTTTGAAATGTGGTATGTATTTTCAACTGGTCATGAACGTGTTATTGTTTTACGTAACCTTCGTGAAAAGTTGGAATTTCCAAGTGACTTTGAACGTAATCATCCAAGACAAACTCAAATGATTAGAATGTTAATTGAAAAAGATCCTGCCAAAAGACCATCTGCTCAACAATTACTTCAAAGCGAATTAATGCCTCCAAAAATGGAAGATGAATATATTAAAAATTCAATTCGTGTCATTACAAATCCAACCAATCAATTTTATCAATCAATGTTAAATTCATTATTTTCACAAAATCATCAACATCTTCATTCTCATATTTACCATCATCAACAATCTTCAGTAACTTCATCATCATACAGTAAATCTTTATTCTGTAGTTTAGACCTTTTAAACGTTCGTGAACTAGTTGATCACCTCATCATATCGATCTTGGCAAAACATAATTCAAATCAAATGTCAACACCTCAAATGTCAATAATTAAAGATTGGAATAATTGTAATAATTATGATCATAGTAGTACTAGTAGCGGCACAGGTAGTAACACAACTGTAAATAGTAAATCAAAGTCAACTACAAGTACCACAAGTACCACAAGTACCACACCATCAATTCATAAAACACCAAATATTACAACAAGTAGTAAATCAATTTTAATGGATGATAGTGGTCAATTGTTAGAATTAAGACATGATCTTAGAGTATCGTTTAAAAATTTCATTGAAAATGAATTTTTAAATCTTGGTGATCATTATAAACATCATCATAATCATGCAAGTAGTAGTGGTGGTAGTAATAATTATAATGATCATCATTTAGATGGTCATCATCATGAACATGATAATTTAACAAGTTCAAAATCAATTGATGATATATTGGATACAATCTCAAAAATACCAATTAAACGTTATGAATTTGGTCACGTATTTAGAAAACCACATTTAGTTGGTAAATTACCAAAAGAATTAAACCAATTTTGTTTTGATATATTTGGATCATCATCATTGTATGCAGATGCTGAAACTATTAAAGTATCAACAGAAATTTTCGATAGTTTACCATCAACTCAAAATTTTTATTTCATTCGTTTAAATCATTTTGGTATTGTTGAATACATGTGGAAATCAGTTGGTATCATTGATCCTGCGTTAAAAAATGAAATTGGTCAAGTACTCTCTCAACTGATTCGTCAACCTTGGTTTACAATTAAAAAAGTATTATTAGAGAAATTTAAACTTCCATTAAAACAAGTTGAACGTTTGGCAAATTGGGTACTTGTTAAAGGTACTATACCAGATGTATTAAAAAGATTAGATACTTCATCTCAAAATAATCCAATACTTGGTGGTAGTTTAAATAATAACACTGCAGGTGGTGGTTCCGTTAGAATTAGTTCATCATTTACTGATCTCTTAGATGACATTAGACAATTATCAACATATTTTGAGAAGATGTCAATTGCACCACATAAAGTTATATTTGATCTTTCCTACTGTTATAGTGAAAACTTTTATTCAACTGGTACAATGTTTCAAGTTATATTAAAAGAAGAAAAACATGAATGTCTTGCTGTTGGTGGTAGATATGATTGGGTATATAATGGTAACAATGGTGGTATTGGTAGTGGTGGTAATGGTGTTAATGATAATTTTATATTACCAATTACTGGATTAAGTGTTGCATTAGATAAAGTTTATTCTAGAGAACGTGAATTATATTCACAAAAGAGAAATAACCAATTACCACCAACATTTATAAAGTCAAGTCAAATGATTGCACATAAATTCTCTACTCCAGATATTTTCATTATCAGTTTAGGTCCAAATTTATTTTTAGAACGTGTTTCAATTGTTGGTGATCTTTGTAACGCTGGATTCAACGCAGAAACAATGTACATTGAAAATCCAACTCCTGAAGAACAAACTGATGCTTCAGTTGCTTGTGGTGCATTATTTGTTATTATCATTAAAGAAAAGAGTGCTAAAAAGACAATTAAAGTTAAAAATATTGAAAAAAGAAGAGAAGATGATGTATCTCGTGATGAAATTGTTAAATATTTTACACTTTCAAATTTTTCAAAATCACGTTTAATTTAAAAATTAAATAAAATAAATAAATAAAATAAAAAATAAATAAAAAAATATAATTATATATATATTTGTACTATTGTTATTTTAATTTATTTTTATTATAAAATTAATTCCATTTTAGTATCTGCAAGACTTTTAAATGAACTTTTTAAAGGAATAAGTATAAAAACTAATTTTTCATATAATTTAATAGCAGGTATTAAAGAAGAGTGTGTTTCTAATGATAATTTAGTTGCGTTTAATTCTTTTGCTTTAATTATTAATGATTGACCAATTTTATAACCAATTTGTTTACCTTGTGCCAATGGTGATACACCCATTTTAATTAATTCATAAACATTATCTTCATGATCACATTTTACAATTGCACATGTACCAACAACTTGATTATTAAGTAAACCAAATACAATGTAACCACCTTTATCTAATATATGTTGTTCAGGATTATCAAGTAATCTAAAATCTTCATCTTCCATTTTGAAAAATTTACTTATCCATTCAATATTTAATGATCTAAAATATTGTTTATATTTTACATCATATGGTATAATTTCAATTACGTCTTCTACCTGTTTTTCTACTTGGTTTATTTCTATCATTGTTGTTATTGTTATGATTTTTTTGATTTTTTTGTTTTAATACCAACTGACTCAAAAAGTAGTCTAAAAAGAAAAAAATCAAAAAAACAGTTTGACATTTTAAATTACATTCTGTTTTTTCATATACATAACGTTGAGTATGTAAAATTAGTGTAGTAAATATATTCTCATTTGTATGCGTATCATTTTTAAAAATCATGTTTTTAAAATCCATACAACTGTGATTAATTTATTGAAATCATTACTACAATAATAATAAATCACAGTGCTAGTTTTGCAAAACATAACAAAGAAACACAATAGTTTTTAAAAATAAACACACATTTGATTTATTTATTGTTATTTATTATTTGTTGTTGATGCATCGTCATACCAAAAAAAAATTTTTTGACCTCCGCGTCACTTTTTTTGTTGTAAAAATATTTAATTTGTTATAATATTAATGTGTTTTAAATTTAAATACAAAACACACATTTATATAAATCAACCCCACCAACACACAATCTATGTATGAATTTTTAAATAAATTTGTGTGCGTTAATGTGAGTCACAACCCCCTTTTTTTTGATTCTGGAGTTCATGTTTTAAAATTCTGTCATATAGAAGCCCACAAAAAAAAAAAAAAAAAAAAAAAAAAATTAAAAATTTTTAAGATAAAAATTAAATTTAAAAAAAAAAAATTATTTTTATCATTTTTATATTTTCAAAATAATAATAAATTGAAAGGTAATTATTTAATGGTTGATATATACATTAAAATAATATTATTGTATAAAATATTGACACTATAAAATTATCTGTTACAGAAATGAGAATTTTATCATTATTTATTACATTTATTGCATTAGCATTTTTTGCTTTAGTTTCAGCAGAAGGTAATGTTGCTGTTTTAACACCAACAACCTTTGATACAGTTGTAGATGGTTCAAAAACTGTATTTGTTAAATTTTTCGCCCCATGGTGTGGTCATTGTAAAACATTGGCACCAATTTACGAAACACTTGCAGATACATTTGTTCCAGCTTCAAAAAAAGTTGTCATTGCTGAAGTAGATTGTGATCAACATAAAGATCTTTGTTCAAAATATGGTGTATCTGGTTATCCAACATTAAAAGTATTTGATAAATCAACTACTGCTGCAGAGTATGTATAAAAAAAATAGATGACGCGTGTGACAATAATATTAATATTATTCTTTATTTTTTTTTTATCTCTCTTAATCAGTTATCAAGGTGCAAGATCAATTGATGAATTATTAACATATGTTAATAATAAAGCTGGTACAAATATGAAAGTTAAAAAAGCAGCATCCAATGTAATTGATTTATCACCATCAAATTTTGATGCAGTTGTATTGGATTCATCAAAAGATGTACTTGTTGAATTTTATGCACCATGGTGTGGTCATTGTAAAAAATTAATGCCAGATTATGAAATTCTTGGTAACACATATGCCAATGAAAAGAACGTTGAAATCACTAAAATTGATTGTGATCAACATAAAGATCTTTGTTCAAAATATGGTGTAACTGGATTCCCAACATTAAAATGGTTCTCAAAAGATAATAAAGAAGGTGCCAAATATGAACAAGGTCGTGATCTCGATAGTTTCGTTAATTACATTAATAAAGCTGCCAAAGTTAATCGTATCAAAGGTGGTAAATTAGCAGTTGGTGCTGGTCGTATTGAAAAGTTGGATGAACTTGCAACTGAATTCATTGCAGCTGCCGCTGATGCCCGTAAAGATTTTGTTAAAAAAGCTCAATCAATCGTTGACAGCCTCCCAGAAGAATTAAGATCTGAAGGTGCTTACTATGTTAAAGTTATGAAAACAATCGCTGAAAAATCAATTGATTTCGTTGCCACTGAAACTGCTCGTTTATCTAAATTAGTTTCTGGTTCAATCTCTGGAAAGAAATCTGATGAATTTGCCAAAAAAATCAATGTTTTAGAAGCTTTCAAATCTTCATAAAAAATTTGAATCTTTCAAATAAATTGAATTTATGATCATCCATAAAACAAAACAAAAAAAAAACATGTCAACATTAAATAAATAAAAAACAAACATTAAATATAAATACCAAATGTATACAGTCATCATCTCTGTACATATAATGATATCTGATGTTGTCCTTTCTTTCTTTTTTTTTTTTAGTTTTTTTTGAATTTTCGCCTATGACCAAGTTTTTTTTTTTTTCTGATTTTTTTTATTTTTTTTTTTTACAATCAAAACAGATAAAGGTAAATCAAATAATTATCAATTTGTAGTTGGTAGTAGTGTGTCTATATTCAATTAATATAAATCGATCAATCAATCAATTATCAAATTTATCTTTTACCCCACCACTTAACACACTCTCAAACAATTTATAAATTTTATATGCACAATAATATGTGTTCATGTGGTTTATAAAATGTGTTTGTCTACATAAAAGATAATCTATTATTCGGTTTATATATTTTTATGTCTGTGTGTGTGTGTAATGTTTTTTATATATATAGTAAACAATTATTATAATGTCGGGTATACTTTTTTTATGTGTTGTTTAAAAAAATTTATTAATTAAATACATTTTTTATTATTAAATATTAATATTATAAACAACACTATAATATAGTTTTATAAAAACAATATAAAATGTCAGAAAAAACATATACACGTGCAGAAGTTGCTAAACATTGTTCATTAGAAAGTTTATGGATTATTTATAATGAAGATGTTTTTGATGTTACTAAATTTGTAATTGAACATCCAGGTGGTGAGGAAGTATTAAAAGGTAATGGTGGTAAAGATGCAACTCAAGAATTTGATGATGTAGGTCACAGTGCATCAGCAATTGCAAAAATGCAAGGACTTAGAATTGGACGTATTGAAGGTGCTAAACCAAGAGTTGAAAAAGTTAAAGAAGTTAAAAAAGTTACACCAACCACTAAACCAAAAACCACAGCCGCAACTACTCAAGAAAGCAGTGGTTTAGGTCTTTTAAAAATCCCAATCATCATTATCGTTTTAGCAGTCGTTGCATATCTTTTCATGGGTCAAACTGAACAACAATAAATTGAATTAATTTAAGCGTATATTAAAACAAATCAAACAACAAACAAATCACCATCAACAAACAAGTAACACTATAGTAAACAACACCATCAACACTTTCAACAATTAAACAAATAATAATAGTATATAACTACCAACCCCAATACAAAATATAATAAACTAAAAAAGCAACACAATATTATATTAGTTAATGTAAAATTTTTTAGATAGAAAAAAAAAAACAACAATGTATATTGTTATTGTTGAAGTGTATAAATTTAAATATCGGTTTATTTTATTTATTTGTTAACCTTATAAAGAAATTACTTGCTCACGCACACTAACATACTAATGCTAAAATTTAAATTATTTGTTTGAATTATTGCTACCAATAAAATTTAAATTTATATAAATATGGTGGTTGTAAATATTATTATAACTTGCTACTACTATTAATAATAATTATTATAATTGAATTCATCATAAATGTATCACCACTAAATATGGCATATCTTTTCTTTTTTCAAAATAATAGATATATGGGCAATAACAATACTGGGTATATTTAATGGTATTAAGGTGTGCGAGTACTTTTATTTTTATTTTATTTTTTATTATTTATTATTTTGATTTTGTGTGAGTTTGCAGTTAATTTACTTTTTGTTTTGTATGATGACACATTTAATAAAATTTGTCGATTTTTAAAAAATATGAATAATATACTATTCAACTACTACTATATATTCTACTAATTTTATGATTATTTATATCAAGAGACACTTTTTTTACTCACCCTCACACATAAATATGAGTATTAAACCTTTTCAATTTTGAAAATTCGCTAATACTATTGTAATTTATTTATAGTAGTATGTGTGAGAATGGTGGGTGAGTAAAACTAATTTTCTTTCTTCATTGTATTTTTAATATTGTCTATTATTATATCCCATTAACACAATACAATATAATAAATAATATAAGCAAAAACAGTTGATAAAATAAAAAGCATCACAGTGTATAAATTGAAAAATGTTTTGTAATAAGTAAGAGGTTGTTTTCTCACCATAGTACTACAAATCTATTATAATTTTTTAAATTTACAACAAACACAAAGAGCACACAAAGTGTATTTTTGAAAAACAAAAATCTAAATTACGATTAATATAATATATTTATTATTATTGTATGTAGCAATGAGGGAGAGATAAAAATAAAAAAAAATAATTTATATTATTAAATAATTTCCAAGATTAGGTTATTTGTGTGCTTTGTTTTTTTTAGTGTGTGTGAGAATGAGTGAGTGTTCAATATATATTACTAAATTAATATATAATTATTACATATATGAACTTGGGTGAAAAAAAATAAAAAAAAGAGAGATCATTAAAAAACAGTAAATTAAAAAAACAAAAAAAAAATTAATAATAATAAAAAAACTAACACACAAGAACAAAATTTATTTTTTACTCATTTTTCATACACACATACACAAAAGGTATAAAATAATAAAAAATTGTTTATATTCAACAGCAACAACATTATTATTATATATATTTTAATTTTTAATTTAAATTTGTATTTTTTTTTTGTTTCCAAATTCAAATTCAAAAATAATTTTTTATTATTTCTTGTGTGTGTACAGTTGTATATCGTAAAAAAAAAAAAATATTAATTATTTAAATATAATCATGAGTTGTATAACAAAAAAAATATTTATAATAATAAAAATAAAATTCAAATCAAATCAAATCAAATCAATTAATTAATATATTATCCATTTTTTTTTATTTTTTTTTTTCCCCTGCTACTAATTTTTTTTGTTTGTTTGTATTTCTTTAAATAGTTCGTTGTAACAATATACTCACAAATCATCAATCGCATATAATAATAACACACAGACACACACTCTCAAATACAATCATTGTAAACATCATAAAGATCTATAAATACTTTTTTTATTTTTTAATTTTTGTATATTTTTTTTTTTTAATTAATATTTAAATAATAAAAAAAAAAGATATTTGTAAGTATTCAAAACTTCGTTTATAATGTAATAAAAATCATTATAATAACACCATTAAAGTAATTGTTGTTTAACTCATTGTTTTAAAATTATATAATTATTTAAAAAAAAACAAATCATAAAAAATTAAAAATTCTCTTCTATAATTAGTATTTTTTTTTTAATTATAAGAATATATTATTGACAATAATTTACACCAATTAAAAAATAATTCCAATTTTTCAAAATAAAATAAATGTGTGCAAAAATAATGGTGTTTTTCATTTATTTTATTTTTTTAAATATTTACTTGTACACTATCATATGTCCATGGAAATTTATTTGTAATTATTTTGTCTTGGGTTTTTATTTTTTGTGATGATATTTTTGTGATGATATTTAAATTTATCACACATGTGCACATAATATGTAATTTAAACAATAATATCATAATTAGATTTATATAACATATCATTAATTTGTTACCTATAAAATTAATATCAATTTATTGTTGTTGATGTTAAAAATAGACATTTTAATCTAATAATTTTAAAATAATATAGTAGTATATATAATTATATAAATGTAGAGACAATATATTAAATTATTTGTTCAAACACACTCTCACACACAGAAAATTCACACAAATAATATATCTCTCTATATTCAGCACACACTCACACACTCACACTATAAAATTCGCCCACCAACTATTATCTCTCATATAAATTGAATAAAAAAAAATAAAAATAATAAAAAAAATATAAAAAAAATAAAAGTTTGCAACAACCAATACGCATTTAAATCTCGCATATCATAATAATTAACACATATATATAAATTTTATATAATCCTTTTATATAGTAATATATTTTTTGAAATAATAATAAAACTACCAAACAGTTACAATTTTTAAATTATCCAAAAATCATTCCCAAAAAAAGAAATTTTAAAAAAGGAAATTTAAAAAAAATTGATTTCCCCAGTTGTATTTTTTTTATAATTAATTGATTATATGGTAACTATTTAATCAACATCAAAAACCACACTCACACACTAACACACCATCACCACACTCATAATCACAATTTCACACTCACACAACATGTTCTTTTTATCTAAATAAAGCTTTGTAACTTCTACTACTATAAAAAATAAATTGAATTAATTTAGACAACAACCACAACACACTAAAAACAACAACCACTACAACTACAATAAAAACTGTTTTTTAATCTTATTATTAGGTCTAAATACCAACATCAGTTTAAAATTATATAAAATTGTGGGTTTAATTGATTTTTTTTTTTTTTTTTTTTTTTATTTTTATTTTTTAAAACAAAAAAATTTTATTTTTTTTTTTTGTAATTTTTAATATTTTTTATAAAATTTTTTCCAAATTTTTTTTGG
>JABXES010004523.1:0-36907 GCA_013375695.1 Dictyostelium brefeldianum
AACCTTTTTTAATTATGTGTGATTGATTTAAAAACATGATAAAATAAATTAATATGTGACACAAAATATAAACGAATTTTTATTTTTTTTTTTTTTTTTATTTTTTTTTTTAAATTTTTTTCAAATTTTTTTTTTTTTACTTCTAGCTTCTCCCACATTAAATATTTTTTTATATTTATTTCACCCTTTCTTGTATATATTATGTTTTATTTATTTGTGAAAAAATAATAATTAAAAAAAAAACAACAACAAACCACAATATACAAAACTATATAGTTTTTAATAAAATACATATAAAAATATAAAGATAGTACTATATATACATATAAATTACAATACACAACCATAAACAATAATAATAACCACTAAACCATATATTATATACACACAACACAAATACACAAAATCAAGAAAAACCATTTACAAATTAAAGAATTTCAATACAATTATATCAAGTGTTTAATATAAAGAGATTATAAAGATTATTACTATATAGATAACGCATCTGGTTATATTAATAGTCAATATATACCAAAAAGTAGAGTAGTAATAATAATTACTAAGAGGAGTGATAAAAAAATAAATTTACATATAATTTTTTTTTATCAATCACCTTAGACCTACTTTTATATATTTACATAATAAAATGGCGCAGCTTTCAAAGCTGGAGACATCCATTATTAAAAATCCTTATGAGGGTAAGTAGTAATAATAGTAGTAGTAATAATTTAGCATAGTAGTATTAGTAGTATATTAACATGTATACATCGCATGATAGATATGAATTATAATGATTGTGAAATATTACCACCAAATTTATCAATATTGATTGATGCTATTTCAGAATCAGATAAAAATTCATATGATTCAACCTCAAATGATGCAATGGATATAGATGATAATAATGATCAACAACAACAACAACAACAACAACAACAACAACAACAACAACAACAACAACAACAACAACAACAACAACAACAACAACAACTCCAACAACAGCAAGAAGAACACCAACAATCATATAGTAGTAATAATATACACAACCAATCATATAGTCACAACATCGAAGATGACGACGATCATTATAACCTTTACCAAATAGATCAACAATCACATCAACCACAACAAACACAAACATCACAACCACAACAAACACCACAACCACAAACTGATAATATGGAAATTTCAAGTGCTGAACAATTACCAAATACATCAACTACATCAACTACATCAACATCTACATCTACTTCAACATCTATAATGACAACAACTACTACAACATCCACTTCTACAAATACAAATACAAATACAAATACATTACATAACGACGAACACCAACAAAACAAACAAAATATTGATAATATTCAAACTAGCAGTAATGGTGATAATAAAAGTAATAATAACAATAATAATGATGACAATAATAATATTGAACATAACAACAATAATAATAATATTGAGCACAACAACAATACGGCAAACAACACTAATAACGAAGAAAATAATAATTCGTTTAAAGATTATGAAATCTCTAAACTTCCATTAAGAAAAAGACATTTAGTACCAGATAGTGTTTATTATAACTTTTATCAAAACGTATTTGTTTCACCACAATCACCACCTCAACCAAATCATCCACAACAAAATAGTAAAATTAATATTAGTATTATTCCAAATACAAATAATAATTCAAACAACAACAATAATAATAATAACAACAATACTAATAATAATAATGATAATCATGAAAGTAGTGGTAATAATAATAGTACAGAAACAGTTTCACCAAAACTTTCATCGTCAACTTCATCATCAAATTCATCATTTGAACAAGAAGATATGGAACAAAGGGTACCATCACCAAGTCATTCAAATCAAAATGGGAAACAATCTTTATCCAGTTCAACAGATTTCATAAAAACACCTCCATTTAATCAAAATTTTGTAGATAATAATAACAATAGTAATAGTAATAATAATAATAATAATAATAATAATGGTGGTTTGGTAGTTCAACAACAACAAAGTACAAAGAATTTAGTAGAAGAAGATGATGTTGATGTAGAAGTTGTAGATGAAGAAGAAAATAAAAATAATATCAACAATAACAGTAATAGAATTATTGAAAATAGTTCAAATAGTGATATTGATGAACAACCAATAGTTAAAGTAAGAAAGAATTTAAAAAGAAATATTGGAATTGATGATGAAGAAGATGAAGAAATGAGTGAATCATTACCAACATCTGCACCTCAATCAAAACCAACTTCACCAAAATCATCACCGCCAACTTTATTACAAACTTTACTTTCAAATACATCATCACCAACTTCTGCACCTCAATCTCCAAAACCACAATCATCAAAACCTCAATCACCAAGATTATTTTCAACATCCTCATCATCATCGTCATCATCAAAACCGCAGTCGCCAAAATTATTTTCAAATACATCATTACCTCAATCACCAAAACAATCACCAAAATTACAATCATCATCCTCATCCTCCTCCTCATCGAATAACAATACATCATCAACAGAAAGAATCAATCAAAGTACTAAACAACTCTTTGACAATATCAATAGTAATCATAAAACTGCTACAACAACATCTAGTAGTAATAACAATAATAATCATAACCATATAAATTTAAATAATGTAAATAATCACCATCACCACCATAATAATCATAACAATAATCAAAATAGTCATACACCAAGAAAGAAACAATTTATTATTGAAAAAGAAGAAGGAGAGGATAAAGAAGTAGTAATAGACTCACCACAAAAAGTTGAACCACCAGCTATTCTTACTACAATACCAAATATGTCATTATCATCAACTACTCCTATCACCACTACAACATCAATAAACGCAACAGCAACTACCATCACACAATCTAATAATCATAAAAATAATAAGAGGTCATTAACTTCTTCATTGGAAGATTTAGAAGTTGATATCGATGATGAATCTTCAACAAATAGTAGTGTTAATAACGATAATAAACATACAAATGGTAGTAGCAGTAATAATGGGAATGGGAGTAGCAATAGTAATGGAAATAGTAACATCAGTAGTAGTAATGGTAGTAATGGTAATGGAAGTAGCAGTAGTGGTCATAAACATAGACATCATCATAAGAAAAGATCACATAAACATAAAGATAGAAAAGAACATAGATTAAAAAAACAAAGAGTATCGAGTAAATCATTGTCATTGGATGTAAATGTATTTGATTCTGATCAAGAAACCGAAGATTCTGGACCAGATAACAATAAAATGAGTATTGATCTCAAAGATGATAAAAATCGTCTCTATTGTGTTTGTCAAAAGAAATACGATGAAACAAAGTTTATGATTGCATGTGATCGTTGTGATGAATGGTATCATGGTGGTTGCGTCCATATTTCAGAAAAGGATGCAAAAAGAATCAAGTCTTATGTTTGCGCAAATTGTAATAAAAAGAGAGAAAGAGAGCGTGAAAGAGAACGTGAAAGAGACAGAGATAAAGATCACCATCATCACCATCGTGAAAAATCTGACAAATCTGAAAGATCCTCATCAGAGAAATCAGAAAAATCATTATTAGAAAAACAACATCAAACACTTCATACTTTACCATTATTGGATTTAAAATCAACTGCTTCACCAAAATTATTTAGTAATTTAGAGAGTAAAAAACATTTTTCACCATTATTATCTCCAATGTCACCATCAGTAACAACATCACCAATTTTAGCATCATTATCAACTCAAAATCAACCAACTCCAATTTCAATTCCTTCATCTTCATCTTCCTCATCTTCACCATCATCATCATCATCATCATCATCATCATCATCATTATCAACAACAACAACAACAACAATTACTCAAACAATACAACACAATCAAAATAGTACCACTGTACATAATAATGGTGGTGTTACAATTTTAAAACCACAATCAACATTGTCATCTTCTTTAACACCAAGAAAATGTTCATATGTTAAATGTTCCAACAATGCATTATCAAATTCAAAGTATTGTAGTCAAGATTGTGGTGTTGCAAATGCAAAAGATATGATTGTAAAGAGCGCAAATCTTCATAAATCAATGTTTGTTGGATCTCAAGCAATTGCTGGTGCACCCGCATCACCATCTCAACGTGAAAAAGAAATTACAAGAGATAAAGAACAACGTGAAAAAGAAAAAGAAATCACAAGAGATAAAGAGCAAAGAGAATTACGTGAAAAAGAAAAAGAAAAAGAACAACGTGAAAAAGAAATTACAAGAGACAAAGAGCAAAAAGAACAACGTGAAAGAGAACTACGTGAAAAAGAAAAAGAACAACGTGAAAAGGATAAAGAACAACGCGAAAAGGATAAAGAACAACGTGAACGTGAAAGAGAAAAAGAACAACGTGAAAAAGAAAAAGAGCGTGAACGTGAAAAAGAAAAAGAACGTGAAAGAGAAAAAGAAAATAATGTTACTACAATTCATAATCAAAATGTTACAATTAGCAACAACATCAATAACACCACAACCACCAACAACAACAATATCAATAATAATAACAGCACAATTCCAACACCACCAACAACTGAACAAACACATCAAAAACTTTTATCTTCATCAGACATTGATTCAGAAAAATTAAAAACCATTGCTTCCAAAAGATTAGAAGTAGAAGAAAAGTTGAAGATTTTAGAAAAGAAACGAAAAGAATTTGAAAAAGCTATTCAATTGGCAAAATCAAAATTTCAATCATCAACAACCACAGTTAATTCAGAATCATGTAATTTAAAAATAGATAATTTGTATAATAATCCATCATCATCATCAACCACAACATTAACGCCATCAAAACCAACATCAACAACACCAACAAACAATTTTTGTATATTTCCAATTAAAGACTCGGCCACTGGTTATTGTAGTTTGGTTCAATGTACCAAACACGAAGGTTGGGATAAAAAAAGAAGAGATATATTAATTAAAGAACAAAACTTTCATGTACGTATATTGAATATAAATCAATTTGTAAAAACAAATTACAATTACTAATTTATTGCAATTCTTACAGACTAAAACTCTCAGAGAATTATCTCTTGAGGAAAAACAAATCCATCAAAGATCAGCAAGAAGAAATAGAATTGCACAAAATAGTATGAATGCAGATATTGAAATTTAATAATAATAATCAATCGCGATAATCAAACAAAATATATAATCATCAACAACAACACACATACACAAATAATATATATAATTTTTTTTTTTTTCAGTTTCTTTTTTTTTCAAACTTGCTTTTAAAAATATCGACAATAAAGAAACATTTCTTATTATCTTAGGAGATATTAACATTATGCTTTTGTTTTTTGATTATTGTTTTTTTATTGTTGAGGTTTATTAATTTTGTGTGGGTGTTTTTTTTTTTTTTTTTAATAATGAAATTTTAATTTTTAATATTATTTATTTTTCACATATCACAAATATTCGTCATTTTTAAATGAAATGAAAATTCAATACCATTTCTTAACAGTTGGATATTAGGGTTCAAGAATTTATTTTTAGAATTTAAAGCGATCAACACAAACATTTTCTAATGTTATTGTTATTTTTATGTGTGTTTTATTGAGTTTTTATGTGATAAATAATTATACAAATAAAAACTGCCTATCACTTGCCACTACTTTTTAAAAACAAGATATATATTACTGTTGCATCATTAATGATATTAATTTTTAAAAAGTTTTTGGTTTTTTTTTAAAATATAGATATTTGAATGTAAGTGTATATGTATATGTGAATATGTGTAACAAATAATTAAATGAAATATAATTTATTTTTTATTAATAATTTTTATTTTGTGTAAAACTAAAAAAAATAAAAAATTCAATGCGAGATAAAAATAGAACAAATAAATTATTGTTTAATATCACACACTCACACCACTAACTCATTAACTCACACAAACACCTATTCGCTATAAAAACTCAACGCCACAAATTAAAACATACACATAAACGCCATGTTTAAAAAAACAATAGTCATCTATTAAATTTCATTAGTATCCCCGTTCTTTGTATTATTTTTAAATTAAAAGTCTAAATTTAGATTGTTTATTTTATTTCAATTATTTGTTCAACTATAAAATTTTTAATTTTAAAAAAACCAAATTATTATAAATGGAATAAAAAATTACAAATTAAATTATTATTTATTATTAATTTAAAAAAAAGAACTAAAAAGAAATATTAATTAGTTTCTATTGTACTATATATATTATATTTATTTATTAAAAATTATTTATTTATTAATTATTTAAAAAAATGTATATTAAAAATTATTTATTATTTATTATTATATTAATAATTACAATAAATGATTGTATTGGTCAATCAAATTTATATATAAACGACGATTTAGAAGGATATCCAAATACTCAATTATTGGGTGAAAATGACTATGGAATCGATTATTATCCAGTAGTAGATAATTTAAAAATGCATTTTAGATGTTATCAAAATGCGGAAATTCAAAATAATAGTGGTGAGTTTATATTGTTTGATAGTGGATTTCCATTTTTTAGTACTTCATTTGGAAACGTATTGGAAAAGTTGGTAGAAGGTGACACCATGACTGTAATGGGTATTTCAAATGCATGTTTTATTGATAGATATGGATATGGTTTCTCATCATTATCACCAAAACCAATTGGTTCACAAGAATTTGCTAAAAAATTAAAAAAATCAATTGAACAAATTCCAACATTGAAAAATAAAAAACTAATTTATGTTGGATGGTCATATGGTGGCTTAAATGGTCAAGTATTTGCAATGATGTATCCAAAAATGGTAAAAGGATTTTTAGCAATTGATTCCACTGATGTAAATATTATATTTGATCAAAAATGGCAAGATATTTCAAATATGACACAAACTTTAGCATTTGCATTATCAATACCAAATTATCAATTTTCATATTTATGTGATCAAAGTCAAATACAAATGGAATATGGTTGGATTCCAAATTCAGTATCATTACCAAATTCTTGTATTAAAATTTCACAAGATATAATGAAATTACCAAATCAAAACAATATAAAAGTAATTGGTCAAGAATTATCAACGCTACTTGACAATGCATTTTCATTAATTGAAGATTTTAGTAGAGCAAATGATATACAAAAACCATTTGGTGATTTACCAATGGTAGTTTTAACTGCTCAAGCAAATGGATACGAATGGATTCAAAGACAAAATAATCTTTCGAAATTATCTAGAAATTCTTATCAAATAATTGTTGATTCAGATCATTATATTCCAATATACAAGCCTGATTATGTTGTAGTTGAATTATATAAATTGATTTCAATGTCAAATAGAAATTTAAATTTAAATAATATCAATAATAATAATAAACATTATCGTTTTTAATTTAATTGATTCTCAGATCTCTTTACCATCTCCCATTTTCAAAAATATAAAATTTAAAAAAGTGATTTGAACAGATGACGAAGGTTTTGTTTTGTTTAATTTGGAATTTAAAGTATTATACAAGGTTTGATTGCTGTAAGGTCATCTTATCACTCTAATGTTTACACATTGAAATATAACCTTTTATCAAATCAAAACCCAAATCAATTAAATGATTGTGGGATACATAAAATAAAATAATTTTTTTGATTCTTTGAAATTAATATACATTTTATTTGTTTTTGGTGAACTTTTCGAGAAAAAAATGATAATGTAAAATCCCACAACAGTTTAATAGTAATCGAATTTAAGTTTTTTTAAAGGGTAATAAATCAATACAAAAATAAGATGACCTTACAGCAATATTTCATTGGTTAATTCAGTTCGATTCTGGTCGCTCATCTGTTCACATTTTTTATTATTATTTAAAACAACAAGAGAAAAATTTAAAGAAAAAACCTTTTTATTTATTTAATTATATTGTAAATTACCTGAACTATAATTACTATAAGATTGTGGTTTTTGAATAGATTGTGAAGAGGATTGTTGTTGTGATGAAGGTGGATTTAAATATAAATCATTTGTTGAGGAATATGCATCACCACTGATACTAATTAATGAATAAGCTTGACCTTTTGGACCAGAATCTAAAATTAAAGTAAATTCATCAATGTTATAACCAATTAATGCATTACCACCCATACTCATAACGTGTGCTCTTGCAATTGCATTTGCTTCTCTAAGGAATACATGACCAAATACACCTAATCCACCTTGATCTCTAACACTAAAACTTTCTTTAATTAAATGAATATTGATACGACCTAAATACTTTTCCAATTTACTTCCAGGTAAATATGATAATGGTGTTAATTCAACGTGTCTTTGTTCAACATTTCTTGATCCTAATAATTCATTAATTCTTTCATTACTATGGAAACATGGAACTGATGGAGCTGATTGTTGAATATTATTACTATTGAAAAAGTTATTTATTGAATCTGTTGTTTTTTTCATTGGTGATTTTGGTGGTGACATATCAAATTGTAAATCATTTGGAATTGGTAATGGTACTTGTTGTTGTTGTTGTGATGATGGTTGTTGTGATAATTCATTTGCAGCACTATTAAATGGTAATACCCCACCAATTGGTAATTGTGGTACCATAATAGTTGAAGGAATTGAAAGTTTATTTGAAGATAAATTCATTGGTGGTGGTAATAATGGATTATTTGTAATGATAGTTGTATTTGATAAATTACTATTACTACCATTATTATTGTTGATAATATTATTTTGTTGATCCAATAGTAATGGAGTTGAAATTAAACTATTACTTGTATTACCACCAGTTGCAGCAGGACCACTATTTAAACTAAATTCAAAATCATCCATTTGAATTGTACACATTGCAGTTAAAACAATTTGAAGTTGATCATCTTCAGGTATTTTAATATCCAATTTAATACCAGCAATACAACAAGGTGATAATTCACGTAATTTAAACATTACACTTTCGTAAAGACTATTGAATATCGACGATAATTGAGTATTTAAATAATTTGGATCATCAGCATCCCATTCAACTCTTCTAATTGCAGTTATCAATTGAACATTTGTAACTGGTTTAGTTTGACCTGGTAATACTTCTGTATTGCAAATTGAAAATCCTGGCAACATATCAAAATCCAATAACGTTCTCATCTTATCTTCATCAAATTTATCATCAATTTCTACAATGTATGCATTATTTGATTCATTGATATTTTCTGGTTGATAATTGAGTAATAATGGATTATCTGATTCTTCTGAACTTGATAAAGAGTTGTTTATATTTGTATTGGTTGTAGTTGTGGTTGTAGTGGTATTTGTTGAAGTTGCAATTGTTTTTTTTAATATATTTGTTGAAGTTGATATTGGTGCACCAGTATTTGTGACACTAGTTGGAGCTCCATTATCATCTACACTACCAACAGTATTTGAAGATTGAATAACTGATGATCTCTTTCTTCTTAAATAATGAGATGATTTCTTTAATTGTTGTCTACGTTTATGTTCCAATGAATTTGAATTACTATTACCATTATTTAATTCATCATCATCTTCATCTGAAGTATCAGCATCTGTATCGTAATCTGTATCATTATTGGTTTCATTATTTTCTAAATCTGGTCCAGATTCATCATGATCACTATTATCATATTCTGGTGATTGATCAATGCTTGTACTTGGTTGAATAATATGTTCACTTGTATGAGTTCTTTTTCTTGTTGATACTGATGATTTTTTACTGCTACTTGATGATTTCTTTGATGATTTTGATTTAATTCTTCTTCTATAATGTTCATCATCATCACTTGAAGATGGTTCATGTTTTGATGATTTTGATTTTAACGATGATGATGATTTCTTTTTATCTTTTTTCGATGATGATTTCTTTTTATCTTTTTTACTTAATGATTTCTTTTTATGTGGAGTATTTACACTGTTATTATCAGATCTTGATAAATCAAATGAACTATCCAACATATAATCATCATGATCTCTATCGGTTGTTGATCTATTTCTATTTCTATTATCTTCACTTTCACTATTTGAAATTAAACCTGGTGGAATTAATGAACCATTTGGTGAAATTGGACTTTTACCACGATTATTAATATTATTTTTACCACTACCATGATGATGATGATGGTGATGATGATGATGATGTTGATTACCACTATGATGATGATGTTGATGTGGTATACCAAGATTATAATTTGTAGTTGGTATATATAAAAACATTGGATCAGGTTGAAAATGATTTGAAGCATTTGAAAGCATTTGATGATTTTGTTGTGATTTCCTTTCGATTTTAGTTTGTAATTCAAATAGACGACGTGTTTTTTCATCGGTAATCTCTAATGAACGTGAAATTCGTAATATTGGTGGAGAAGGTAATGGAGTTAAGAATACGGCGGTTGCGGTTGCAACACCAATTACAAGAGTATCGGAAAATGTAATTTGAGTTTTAAAGCTAAATGCAGCATTCATACCAAGTAATTTCAATTTATACATTATTTGATTATGTAAATCATACTCTACAAATGGTATTGATTCTGATAATTGAATTGCATTAGATTCTTCACCTTGTGTTTTCTTTTTTAATTTACATGCTCTTGCTTGAATTAACATACCAACACCTGTAATTGGTGTACCTGGTGGTGGTTCAATAGTTGCCAATAAAACTTCTGGTACATATTTCCTTTTACATACTGAACATTTTGCAGGTGGTGAATTACTTGTACTTGATGATGGATGATACGGTATATGACAAATGTAACAACCAGATTTTGCTTTATGATTCTTTTTACCACTACCACTACCACCAATATTATTTGTACCTTTCTTTGAATCGTAGATACCATTACTCATTAACATCATTAGACCAGCTGCAGCATTTCCACTACCACCACCAACACTACCACTATTAAAATTATCAACATCTTTTAAAAGATGTGCATCTTCAATTGAACCTGATAATGAACCTGAAACTTGAGTTGATTTCTTTTTACTATTGTTGTTGTTATTACTATTTACATTTAAACCTAAACTTGTTTTTTTTAAACTACTAGGATCTTCGCTTGATTCAACATTTGAATCTATATTATTTGATTGTTGTTGTTGTAATTGTAGTTGATGTGCTTTACTATTATATAATAATGGTCTTTTACCAGCGGTGTTGTTTGTAGTATTTACAACTATAGCACTTCCATTACCAGTATCTAATAAATCTAAAATTGCAGCTGTACCAGTTGCAGCAAAAATACAAAGATCTTCATCTTGTTGAATTGTTGTAGTTTCAGAATAACCAATAATATAATTACAACCTAATGATTTTGCATGATTTTTAATTTCATTACGAATTTCAGTCCAATATTGATCTCTCATTTCTTGTGTATTTGATTTCTTTAATATTTTTACAGATTTCGTTGCAACCACACCACCTAAATGAACAACTATATTTGATTGAAATGAATTCAATGTTAACAATTGAACATCTGAATGTAAATTTAATAATTTATCTCTTCTTTTTCTACGTGTTTCTTTTAATATATTATTTGATGTTGAATCTGATGAACTACTACTGCTACTGCTACTACTGCTACTGCTACTATCACTTGATAAATCATCTGTATTATCATCATGATCTGATGAATCTGAAGATGACGAACTTGATGAACTTGATGAGCTTGATGATGATGATGAACTTGAAGATGAATTTGAATTACCACCTTTTGGTGAATACATTAAATCAGACTCAGTTACTTTTCTTAAAGTTACAGCTGTACCATATCCTCTCGCTACAATACCTGAATCACCTTCTAAATCAAAATGTTGTTTATATCCTAATACTGCGTTACCACCCATATCTAATACTTTTTTACCCATTTGTCTTCTTAATTTACTGTGTGTTCAAATACTTTTTTATTAGCACTAATAACAATAGTAGTAATAAATTTTTAAACATACCCTGATAAAGTATATAATAAATATTGTCTTTCAAAATTTGATAACCTTGATGCTCTAAAAGTATCAGTCCAATGATATTCTGGATCATTCTCTACAATTAATTCTTCAACAAATGAATGAATTGCACTAATTCTATAATTTGAAAATGGTGTTGATACTATATAATATGATAATAATAATATTAGTATATAATAATATATAGTATGCTATATGTTTCGTTTATTTTTACTTACTCGAAAAGAATTGAACACCATCAGAAGATTCTTTGAATGGATTTGCATTTTGAAATTTTTCAAGTTTAACCATGATTAATAGTTCACCTCTAATACCTCTTAATGTATCGTATATAGGAAACCAACCATTGATTTGTGAAGTTGGAGTTTCACCATCTAATAATACATTTAAATCAATTAAAACTGAACCAATCATATCATTTTTTGAAACTAAATCATAATCCCAAACTCTAATATCCAATGGTTTATCTTGTATATCAACTTCATTTGGAAAATCAAACCTAAAATCTTGATTCCATACTGGATTTAATGTTTTCTTTTGAATATCGGTTTTTTGAGGATCATTTTGACCACATCTTATCTGTATGTATACAAATCTGAAATTAGTATTATGATTATAATAGTAATAATAATGATGATATATACTTCAACATAAGCATCAGCCAATGCAGAACTTCTATCCATAATAGGTAGATCTCTACCCTCTATAATTCTAACTTTTAATATAGAAGGCATTTTATTATTTTATATATGGTCAATAATATCGTTGTCGTAATTTTAAAAAAAAATAAAATATTTTTATTTATAAGAATAAATTGTAAAATATAATATCATATGTTGTATATTCAATTAAATAAATAAAAATAAAAAAAAGTTACAAAATGAAAAAAATTTTAAAAAAAATTTAAAAAAAAAAAAAAAAAAAAAATCAAAAAATCAATTTTTTTTTAAATTTCATACCTACAAAAATATCTTCAAAGCACATTAAATAAATACATTTTTAATGTGTTTTAATAACAACGAAAAATATATTATCATCATTTTACCAATCCTATATCTATTTTTTATTTCCATTTATTTTTTAAAAATCTTTTTTTTTTTTTCATATTTGTGATTCGTACACAAGCAACAACAATAGTAATTTAATAATGTCAGAATTAATCAATAATGAAATGATTACTACCACTACTAGTGGTGAATTATCGTTTTTTAAAGTAATTCGTAACAAATATTTATTTTATAAAATTATTGGGCTAATTAAAAAAGTTGTTGGTGAAGCGTTATATGAAAGAAGTAAATTAGATTACAGAAATTGTAGCGTTACAAAAAGAATTAAATTTAAATATATTCATTCATTGTTATGGATGGTTGAAAATAATCAATTTCAATTAATTAAAATGAAATTAAAATCAAATGAATATATTGAAATTAATAATGAAAGTATCAAAAAACTATTTATCCATATGGCAAAAATGACAACCACACCAACAACAACCAAAATCACAATTGAAGAAGAAGTATTGGATTTATTAATAAAGAATAAAAAAGAAATATGTGAATGTATTGAAGACAATTTAATGACAACTGCATTGGAAATTGGTAATGAAAAAGTAATTAAAATATTATTAAATAATTCAATTGCTCCAAATTTATCAACAAGACTATTTATCATTCAAAAACCAACAATTGATAAAATTGAAATGATGAATATTATAATGGATTCAGAACCTTATAAACAGTTATACCCAGATTCAACTCCTATTACCCAACAATCAATTCAAACATCAACAACAATTCAACCAAAAACAACTCAACCAAAAACAAAATCAAATTATGAAATATTAATTGAAACAGATACTGTAATTGAAAGAATGCATGATGTTGAAGAAGTGTTTTATTATTGTGAAGATAAATTAAGTTATAATGCATTATTATATTTAATTAGTAAAGATTATAAAGATGGAATGAAAATTGAATTTTCACATGTAGATTATAATATTGAAACTATAACAAAGAATCAAGAAAGTATATTAAAATGGATTAAACTTGCAACATCGCCACAAGCTTCAAAAATATATGATTGGGATAACACTTTAAACATTAATAGACTTTTAATATCAATTTGTAAAATGTCTATAATCTCAAAAGAATGGTATTGCAAAGCAATTGAATCAGTTGATGAAAAGTATAGAAATCAATTGAATTTCCCAAATTGGAATGCATATTTACATTTATTCACATATAAATGGTATATTAAAGAAACTAATAAAGTATCACGTGTTGAAATTAACAATACAAATATAATTGATTGGATGGCTGGTAGTAATGGTACAGATAATAATATAATTCCATTCCTTGATTTAGTAATCAACAAAATAACATGTATAATTTATTTTACAACGTATCAATTAGTTGATTATTTCATGGAGAAATGTTCATGTTTAAATTTAAAATCTAAATTCATTCAATCATATTATAATGATCCATACATTATCGCAATTACAACATGTAAAATTCAAACATTAATTGAAATGGATAAAAGAATTATCAATGGTACAATTACAATTGAACCAATTTATTCAAACGACTTTTATAAATTATTTTTAAATAATTCAATTGAACAAGTTAATCAACTATTAGAATACTGGTCATCAATTAATTATGAATCGTTTCATCCAAATACATTTAAAAGGTTAATTCAAAAAATAACATATCAACAAAGAAATGTTCACCAACAAGATGGGGTTGTATTAAATTTAAATTTAAATTTAAAAAATCAAAATTTTAAAATTGTTGCAATTAAATTATTCATTGAATTAATAAAGATAAATGATTTTAAAAGTATATCAATATATTTAAATCTATTTAAATTTCAACTAGACAATTCATTTTTTTCAAATTTCAATCAACTTTGGAATGAAGATAATCAAGTAATTAGATATTTATTTAATAGTTCAAATAAAGTTGTTACAAATAATGAAATTGATCCAATTGATTTATTTGATAATATTAAATATTGGATTAATCTTGGTAGTGGTGGTACTAGAAATAATAAATTTAAAACAATTTCAATTATTACAAATCATTTTTATTCAACATTACTTCAAATTCAAGGTATTACAAGTAGTCAAGTATCAAATGCATATCAATTATTAATTGATAATGGTATTACAATTGAACATACAATTTATCATACATTTTATTACTTGTTAATTAAATCACCAATTTACATTAAATATTTAATGAAAAAGAATAGTCATACTTTCAAATCATATGATAGTGATGATGAATTTGATTTTCATGATATGGATGGAAGTTTTGATAGATCAGAAAATAATTATCAATCAACATTAAAAGAAATTAAATCCATTTCTCAACTACTCCCAAATCTTTATGGTATTTGTTGTACAACTAAATTAAATGGATCATTATCAACAATTGATATTTCACAATTCACATTCCATTCATTATTAACAACACCTCCAAAAGCAAAAGATGAAATTTTATTAAATTTAATCAACCAATTTACAAAATCAAATTTAAAAATTCCGGTTATATATTCATATAAATGTTTTGAAGATATTCATTTCCTTTTAGATATCAACAGACCAGATTTATTAATTGGGTATATTGAATCCGCAAAAGAAAAAGGTAAAATAGATTTCAAGAAATTACAAAGCCCAACAATTGAATTATTTTTCAAAACATTAACAACTAGGCAATTAATGAAGGAAATATTTTCAAAATTAGCATCAACTATAATAATAGATATTGGTGATTGGTTTAGACTATGTTTATTCAATGAAAATCATCGAATTTTAAGATACCTATTTAAAAATTATCCAGAATACATTACATGGATAGTTTTATTTGATAATAATTCATTCCCTGGTGATTACAATTTAAATACAATTGAATATATATTTTCAAATTATGGTTATTCATTTGAAATTCAAGAAACAAAAAGATCATTTCGTGAATCATTTTTAAAAGGTAATATTCAATTTTGCGATAAACTTTTAAAATATTATCCATTGTATAATGTTGATGATAAAATTCCAAAAGAATTGGATATATATGCAACAAATTTAAAAAAATATCATGTTACTAAATATTATTATAATAAAGGATTAATAGATGTTGTTTTTTATTTGTTTATTGGTTGTATTTTGTGGTTTTATTTTCTAGATTTTTTAGATTTTTTTGATGGTGCTGTACCTTTTGGTTTTAAACCTGAAGATGATGAGGATGAAGAGGATGATGACGATTGTCTTTCTCTTTCTTTTTCTTTTTCTCTTTCTTTTTCTTTTTTCTTTTTCTCTCTTTCATTTAATCTTCTAATTGGTGATGATGATCCAAAAGTTTGTTCTGCTGCCAATCTAGATTGTCTTTTAACTTTGGTTGTTGTAATTGGTACAATTTTTTGTTTTTCTTCTTCTTCCTCTTCTTCTTCTTGTTGTTCAACTTCTTCTTCTTGAGATTGTTCTTCTTCTTGTGATTGTTGATCAATCTCTTCTTCTTGTTCTTCAACTTCAAATTCTGGTTCTTCAAATTCTTGTTCTTCTTCAACAACCTGTTGTTCTTCCTCCTCTTTACCAATTTCTTGATCTTCTTGTTGTTGTTCCTCTTCTTCTTGTTCTTCGATTTCTTCAAAATTTTGTTCATCTTCAACAACCTGTTGTTCTTCCTCCTCTTCACCAATTTCTTGATCTTCTTCTTGTTGTTCTTCTACATCTTCTTCAACAACTTCTTCTTGATCTTCTTCTTGCTGTTCTTCTACATCTTCTTCTACCTCTTCAACTTGATCAATTTCATCATTATCTTTTTCTTCTTCAGTAACAAATTCTGGTAAACCTTCACCATCTTGATCTTCGTCATCCATTTGTACTTCTGAAGTGTTTGCTTTGTTATCGTCATCATCTTCAATTTCAACAATATCTTCTGCTTCTTGTTCTTTATCCATTTCAATATCTTCTTTACTTTGGTCAAGTAATGATGCATCTTTAGAAACATTTTCTTCATTATCTTGATCTTCTTCGGCAATTTGAGATGATAATGATTGATTAATACTAGTATCAACTTTACTTTCATTTTCTTCTTTTTCATCGTCACCTTGCATAGATGAATCAATTTTAGAAGTATTTTGTTCTTGTTCTTGTTCTTGTTCCATTTCATCATTATCACCTGCATCTTCTTGTTCTTTTTCTTCTTTTTCAATAACTTCTGATGATTGATCAATTTCTTTATCGTCTTGTTGTTCTTTTTCTTCATCATCTAAAATTTGATTATTTTGTTCTTCTTGATCTTGATCATCATCATCTTTATCTTTATCTTGTGCGGTTAAAAATGATGAAGTTGTAGATTCATTTTGATCTTGAGCAGTTAAAAATGATGAGGTTGTAGATTCATTTTGTAAATCTTGAATTGGTGATAAATTATCTTGTTGTTCAGTTTGTAAACTTTCTTTTGAAACAATTGATTCATTTTGTTGTGATTCTTGTTCATCTTCTTGTTGTTGTTTTTTAACAATTTCATCTAGATCAAATTCAATTGATTGACTACTATTATTGTTGTTATTATTATTATTTTCTGTATTATCAACACCAGTTGGAACTGAATATTCATCATCTTGATCAAATTCAATAGATTGATCTACTACTGCTGTTGCTGTTGTTGTAATAATAGTTGAAGTTATGGTATTATCGCTTCTTTGTTTCTTTGTTGGAGATGGAGGTGAATCGCCACTATCATCGTCATAACTATCACCACTATCATCACTTGCATTTCTTTTACCTTGTTGTTGATCTTCTTCTTCATCTTGTTGTTCTTCCTCTTCATCATCTTCTTCTTGTTGTTCAACAATTGGTGGTCTATGAGCAACTACTCTTTTTGGAGATGGAGGTGGAGCTTCATCTTCATCAGATGATAAAATTTCCATTGGTTTATCTTCAGTACCAAGTCCATCTGAATAATTTGGTTTCATATATGGTTGATCTTCCATTTCTTCATCATCATCAGAATCATTATATTCATTATCTTCATCTTCTTCTTGTTCTTCGTCTTCGTCATCTTCATCTTGTTGATATCTTGGAGGTTGTTTAGATTGCAATTGAGAGAAACTTGGAGGTTCTTTACCACCATGTGTTGGTCTTTTAAAATCTTTAAATCTATCTTCTTCATCGTCTTGCTCTTCTTCATCCTCTTCTTCCTCTTCAAATTCTTCATCATCATCTTGTTGTTGTAATTTTTGTTGTTGTTGTTGAGATAATAAAACTTGTTGTTGTTGTTGATGATTTCTTTGTTGTAATGCTAATATTTGTGCTTGTTGTTGTGCTTGTTGTTCTTCATAGTAATCATCATCATTGATTACAGTACTATCATCATCTGAACCTGAACCATAGATATCTTCTAAATCTGATGAATTATCTTGTTGTTCTTCGTCATCATCTTCCTCTTCTTCATCTTCATCATACTCCTCATCATCTTCATCTTCATCATCATCGCTATCAGCATATTGAATTTTTTTAACCAATGCTGGGATTGGATATTCTCTATTTAAACTATCTTTAAATCTAACATTTGTTGATTTCTTTGCTGAACCACCACCAGATGGTTTAAGTGCTGATTTTAATGGTGATCCTTGTGGACTTCCAAATTGTTGTTGTTGTTGTACTTGAGAGGATGTTGTTGCTGCTTGTTGTTGAGATAGAAGTGCTGCTGCTGCTGCTGCTTGTTGTTGTTGCAGAACTAACGACTTTTTATGTTCTTCCATTTGTCTTTGTAAATTAATTTTTTGATTTTCAAATTCTTGTTGTCTTTTTAATTCAGCTTGTTCTTTTTCAATGATTTCTCTTTCTTGTTGAGCAAGTTTTTGTTGAGCCAATAATTTCTCTTCTTTTTCCAATTGTGATTTCTTTGTTAAAATTTCTAAATTTTCAATTGGAGCAGTTGAAAGTGTTGAAGATAAATACATTGAATCATTATATAATCTAGTTGATGATTGATTTGATAAAATTGGTTTTTGAATAAATGATTGAGGTGGTGTTAAATTTGATTTTGAAATTGATCTTGGTAAATCTGGAATATCATCATCATCATCATCTTCACTAATATTTTGTCTTTTACCACCATTACTACTATTACCACTGACCAAATTTGAAGAAATGAAATTTATTGGTTTTTGAGTGATTGGTAATGACTTTTCAAAATTTGATAATAAATTATTTACAGTATCATAACCATCGAAAATAGCACCATAATCTTTTGAACGATTTGATTGATAGTATCTATTTACTTTACAAGCTTCAGGAATACGACCACGTTTTGTAAGATATAATGAAATTAATGGAGCAGCATCCAATTTGAAAAGATAATGAAGTAATACTTGTTCTTCAACTGTATCCAATGTCATATCTAAAATTGTATTCAACTTTTTAGCATCATATGAGAAATTGAATATTAAGAATAAACAACATTCAATATCTGCCAATTGTAATTTATCTTGATAACGACATCTAAAACTACGTTGAAATAAAATTGATTCCAATACAGCATGATTAGCCAACAATATTTGAATGTAAAGTTTAGCTTCATCAATATTTACTGGTTCAAATGCAAATGATTTCATTAATAATTGAGCATAATTTTTGAAACCAAAACTATAAAATCTTGATAAAATTGGATAAAGATATTTCTTTGTAATTGATGATGAATTTAATAATGTAAATGCACTTTTAATATCATCATCACCACCTGAATTGCTTTTACCATTATCATTACAATCCATTGTATCACCACGATATGATAAGTATGAATCTAATTTCCAAATACCCATTATAAAACTATAATATTTGTTTGAAATATAAAATGAACCAAAAAATGATTTCAAAATTTCACTTGAATGAATACTTGAACTAGTTGAACCCATTGATAATTCTAAATCAATTAACAAATAAAAGAAAAGAGCAATCTTTTTCTTAAATTGATGACTATTTGTAAAAATATGGAAAAATGATTTCAATGTTGACGAACTGTGTGGTGGATAACTAAAACCTGATATCTCTTCAATATTACCCAAAAATAAATCAATTAATAATCTATCCATTGAATGGTTACCAACAATGTTTACTTGATTAAACTTTTCTTTAATTAATTTTCTTTTGTTTGATGCTGTTTTTTCAACATTATCCATTGATGATAAATTGAATGAACTAAATACACCAAATGATAATGACCATTTTAAAACTTCAACATTTTTAGCTTCATTTAATACTTGATCCAATTTACTTTTTAAACTTTCTGGTACAACTGATGATAAATGATTATTATCACTATCAACCATCATATCACCACCACTACTGTTTTCACCACCAGTAATCTTATTTGAATTTTCATTGATATAACGATCAATTAATGCTCTAAGAATACGAACAATATCAACTATTTTAATGTAAACAGTTTCCAATTGAACTTGGGAATCAGTGTTGTACTTTGTAAATATTTCAGAAAGACCAAAATTACTTTGAATTGTTTCAAAATGAGACCAAAATGATTCCAATATTAATTTTGCATTTGATTGTTTATAATTTAAAATGTAATTGATAATAATTGACAATAAATTATTATTCAAAGAGAATATCAATAGATCGTGTCTTTGTTGTTCCAAATCTAATTTCATATATGGAAATACTTGAGCATCTACAAAACGTTGATACATCATTGATAACATTGCTGGTGAATCAAATACACTTGCACCTCTAATTGATAAATCTCTAATTAACATTTCTTGTGGATTTAAATAATCTACACTATCAATAGATGAAAATGATAATAATTTACATTGGAAATTTGAATGAACAATTGAAAATGGTGTTGATTTATCAGTAACGTCTGAACTACCAATACCACGATGACTATTTTGATTTAATTGTTCTTCTTTACTTAATAATTTATTATTATTATTTTTTAAATGATAAAGTATATTATTTGCAACTGTATGTTGATCTAACCAAAATGAATGATAACCATTATTTACTGATTGATAATTGACTAAATTTATACAATGTAACCATGGTTGTCTTGATGAGTGGTGGTTGTTGTTACTGCTATTATTGTTGATACCATATCTTTCAAGTAGGAATAAATCAAACATTTTCATTTCAATTTTAATGATACCACTTACAACTGTTTGATAAATGAATAATGATTTTGATTTTGGTATAGTACCATTTTCACCAATTAATTTATTTTCATAGAGATAAACTATTGAAATGATTTCACCTGGGAATGACAAGATTGAATCATCAATTGTACTACCACTTGTTGAAATTCTAGTAATATCAATTGGTGATTCTGTATTTTGATCCAATGAAATTAAATTGAATAATGTTTTGGTCTTACAATGTGGAATTAATGATAAATCAAATTCCAATTTATATAATACTATAGATACATTGTTTGACGATGACTGATTATTAGTTGAACCACGACCAATCCATAAATGACCAATTGAAGAATCTTCATCATCTTCTAATTCTTGGTAAAGGAAATGAGTTACTGGTGATTGTCTACTTGTTGAACGTTGTGTTGAATATAATGTTGCTTCTTTACTTGGTGAACTGTAATACAATTTGAAATTATTTGATGAAAATAATTGAAATGTACCAACACTATAACCAATTGCAATTAAATTTAATGTTTCAATAAATTGAACAGATGTAACTTGCAATTCAATTTGTTGATATTGTGGTACTGCTGATTGTTTGTGTGATTGTTTACCTAATGCTTCTTTTAATTCTTGTTGAGTTGTACCATCTCTTCCAATTATAATACCTTCAGATTCATGTTTACCAATTGGATATTCAAATTTACTTGTTGATAATTGATTATCACCCAATATAAAAAATGGTATTTCTCCAATTACTTTTTGTTTATTATCATATGTTGTAATATTCTTTAATTTTAATTGATTATTCTATAAAATAAATAATATATGGCATGTTAGTTATAATGTGTATATATTTTACTATGTGCGAAAGTATGAATGTTTAAATGTTACTTACAAATGATGATGACGACGATTTATCTTTTAAACTAAAATAAATATCTATAATTACTACTTGACAAGATTGATTTAAACCTAATGCTAATGGAGTTTTAATTTTCAAGAGTGAATCAGTTGGAAGATCATATGATGTTTCTTTATAAATTTGATTTAAATATGTAATTTCAGTATTGAATAATGAAGTGTTTATAGAGTTTATAGTTTCACCAGATTGAATATCTAATATTTTTAAACTTGTTGTATTGGTTGATTGATTTACAATTGCTGCCACTATAAATATTTGATCTTCAATTATAATTTCACAAACTGCTGTTACTAAACACTGAATATGTTGAAAACTGATATTAGTATTAATTATTAACAAAACAATCACTTAATATAAATTATCAACTATATACCTCTTTTGAATCTTCAGTAAAACTAAATGTTGTAATTCTTTTACCATTGTTTAAATCATAAAAGAATATTTCATTCTCTTTTGTAAACCAACTGAAATTACCATCAGATGTAATTTGTGATGATATTCCTTCATTATTTATGATATTATTGTCATTATCACTATAATTATAATTATCATTTGGTGGATATAATGATTTTGATTGTATCTTTGTTTCTATTATTGTTGTTGGTGAGATAACCATATTTAATTATTTAAATAAGTTATGTTATAAATGAACACCGCCAATGAATAAATAAAAATGAAAAAAAAAAATTTGCGAAAAAAATTTATAAAAAAAATTTATGAAAAAAAAAAAAAAATTCGACAATACAACTTCAATTTCATCATTATTATTACTATAATTATTTTTATTTGTATTTATTTATGCCAATAAAAATAGTGATATAACTATCCATATATTTTCAATAATAAGATGATCACTATTAATTTTTTTATATAATAATAATAAATTTAAGAAAATAATTTTCGAAAAAAAAGGCGCCTTCGTTTTTTTTTATTTTTTTTCTTTGGTTCACACATATAAATTACAACTACAACCAACAACATTATAATTTCAGTCAAACACAAATGCAACAAGGAAATCATGATGATAGATAGAGCTTGTTGATAAACCAATTATAACTACAAATAGAGATTGCATATGCAAATGTGAAGAGCCAGAAAGAGCAAATGTGCATAACTGAAACATTAAAAAGAACAATTAAACAAGGTTTGCCATCATCACCAAAAACAAATGTAGTTATTGCACGTGGTATAGGTGTTTCAAAATTACTTTACAACATCAAAGTGCACTTGATCAAGATGTAATCACCACGTTCAGCGGGTGTATACACAATCTAGATCATGTATTTCAAATAGTGGTGGTATAAATGAAAGTGGTAGTGGTACAAATTTAAGTGGAATCAAATTCAAATTTAGCAAGTTCAGGTAAATATAATGGTTTCGTCAACTCTAACACAAACTAGCAACCACAAATGTTAATACTACAAATAATAATACCGCTTCTACAACAACAGCATACATTCATTCCAAAACAAATAATTATAAAAAAATACATGTTTAATAGTTTGAAACAAACAATTATAATTTTATTTGAATAAAAACAATTACAAATAACACAGTTTTACCATAAATCTTTATTTTTTTTTTCTAAAATAATATAATTTTTAAAAATAATATAATTTTAAAAGTAATAAAGGTAATTAAATTAATTTACTATTAATAGAAAATAACTTTATTTTGTAACTTAAATAAAAATGAAAAGAAAAAGTATAAAAATAAAAAAAAAATATTCATAACAATATTAAATAAACAATAAACATACAAACAAATAATAAACAAATAAATATTAAAATGAAAGCAACAACCAAAACAACTGAAAAAACTTACAATGATGGATGTGGAATAGAATGTATGTATATATATGAATCATTATTAAATTTTAAACAAAACAAATATTAACTCTTCAAATTAATAATCAAAAGCCCGTAAAACCGTAGAAACAAAACAAAATAGTCCAACAATGGGTGAAAAAATTAAACATGCAGCTCATGAAGTAAAAGAAACATTTAAAGGTGATTCTACTACTCATCATAATAATCATGTACATAGTGATACTTGTGGTCATCATAGTAATCATGCACATAATGATAATTGCAGCCACGTTGCTCCTAGAAAACAAGAAGAAACTTATAAAAAAACTGAAACTGCCAATCCTGTCACTGGAAGTTATAAAACAAAAACTGAAGAAACTGTTAGTAATAGATTATAGAGTGGCAATATTGAATCATCTTTTATAAACAAGAAAATTAAAATAAATAAAAAAAAATCAATTATTATTTTATTTAATTTTATAGTATTTTTTTTATTTTTCACTATTATTTTTATTATTTACCATAACTAATAGTCTATATATTTAATAATAAGATTTTCACTATTAATTTTTTATCATAATAGTAAAATTAATTTATGAAAATAATTTTCAAAAAAAGCTTATTATTTTCTTTTGTTGCAACACACAAAAACAAATTTCAAAAACACACATTTAAATTACAACAACCACACCCAACAACATTTTAATTTCAGTCAAAAACATTAGTGCAACAAGAGAGTGATGATGATAGAGTTTGTTGCTAAATCAATTAAAACTAAATATAAATGATCCTACATTAGATACAACAGTTCATGTCGATATTGCAATTCTATAATCATGTTATATCATTTTCACTGCAAAATATGGGGTGTCGTGTTATAATGGAAAATCAATATTGTTTTTTAAAGCATGGAGTGAAACATTGTACAAGAACTGAAATTACTGATGATAGGAGATGTTTGAAATTTTGGTAGAAAAGAATCAATTTATAAAAGTATAGTATATCACAACATTAAGGAATTGGTGTACTACAAATACAACCCATATAGTACAAATTGGAGCATTCTCAATAAGTGAAATCATTGCAAATGGAGATTTAATTCACCACCTAGGTATTTCAATTACTTTGATGTTGTAAATTACAATTGATCAAGATCATGTGAAAATTTATCACCATGTTCAGTTGTGTACACAAGATATAGATAAATATTATCAGAACCAGCACTAATAACATCAGCTGATACTATCAAGTCATATATGCTTCAACATCCAATGATCAACAATATCATAAATATTAAATAAATGAATGATAGATTAATTGTTAACTATTCATAACATAACTATTTTATTTGTTTAAAGTTTGTCCCAAATTAAAAGATAATAAAATACTTTCAAAACAAGTAATTATAATAATTTTATTTGAATAAAAACAATTACAAATAACACAGTTTTACCATAAATCTTTATTTTATTTTTTTCTAAAATAATATAATTTTAAAAATAATAAAAGTAATAAAGGTTTAATTAATTTACTTTAATAGAAACATTATTATTTATAATAAAAATGAAAAAAGAAAAAGTATAAAAAAGAAAAAAAAACCAAACAATATTCATTAAACAAACACACAAACAAATAATAAACAAATAAATATTAAAATGAAAGCAACAACCAAAACAACTGAAAAAACTTACAATAATGGATGTGGAATAGAATGTATGTATATGGATCATTATTAAATTTTTAAAGAAAATAAATATTAACTTTAAATTTATAGCACGTAAAACCGTAGAAACTAAACAAAATAGTCCAACAATGGGTGAAAAAATTAAACATGCAGCTCATGAAGTAAAAGAAACATTTAAAGGTGATTCTACTACTCATCATAATAATCATGTACATAGTGATACTTGTGGTCATCATAGTAATCATGCACATAATGATAATTTCAATCAAATTGCTCCAAGAAAACAAGAGGAAACTTATAAAAAAACTGAAACTGCCAATCCTGTCACTGGAAGTTATAAAACAAAAACTGAAGAAACTGTTAATAATAGACTATAGATTAGCAATATTGAATTATCTTTTATAAACAAGTAAATCACTTTAAATTTAAATAAATAAACATAATCAAATTTTTATTTTCTTTAATTATACAAATTTTAATGTTTGTTTTGTAGGTGATTGTTTTCTTTATTTTTTAATTATTAGTTTAATTTTCTTTGAGAAATTGTTGATTACCATATCAATATTTACCAATTTGCTACTTATTAAATGTATTGATAAAATCATCTCTATCTTCCATAAGTTGATTTGAAGAATAATAAGTATCATCAGTATCATTTTCATTTTCTTGACCAAAATCTACATCTTTTTCATCAGCATCATCGTCATCTTGTTCAATATTATTTAATGCTAAATATTTATTTATTGTTGTAGCTAATTGACAATGCTCATTTTCTTCTTGGTCATCATCCCCATCTTCTTCTTCATCATTTAAACCACTTTCTTCATCATTTGGACTAAATTTCATCAAATTGTAGATTTTTATCATCAATATTATTTGAATTTAAACTTATATAAATGATTAAACTAAAATAATTTTGTAAGTATTTATTAATTATTTAAAAATAAAAACCAAAGTTTACTTACTCCTATAATCTTTCCTAAAAAACATCCATCACCACCTAATATAACTACATTTTCATCAATTATAAAACTATTCATTTATTTATCTATTTGTGTTTGTAAAAAATAAAAAAGAAATATAAATAAAATTAAAAATGTGTTAACATACATTTAAAATGAATAAACAACTATTACCATATATGGTATAGGTGGTGAATATGAAATGATATGAATTACAAATATATTTTTATTTTATTATTATTTTTTTTTGATTAGATTAATGATTTGGTATGGTAATACAATGATATTTCTTTAGTTGATGATATCTAATAATAATTTTTTGAAATCACCGCTACAATCTTTAGAGATATCGTGATGAAGAGAATTTTTGTAAAGGATTGAATAAGCGTTCTTAATTTGAGGAATGTTATGCATTTGAGTAACTACTGTTCTTATCAACTTGTTATCGTTAGTTCCTGCACCTACCATGCTGTTGTGTAAGACTTCTGCGAAGTATGCGAATGGATTAGTTGCATATGTGACAATTGCAATGAGACCAGTTTTAATTGAACCTGAAAATTCTGAGTCAATTGCTTTAACCAATGAATGTTTTTTATGATTTCTGGCGTATTCAGCTGCAATTGCCGCAATATGTGGATATGAACGATCACCAAGAATTTTAATAAATTCTTTTTCATTTGTACCAATTTTACCTTCACCTGCTTTATATAATGCTTCAGCATCAGCAGCAGCGAGTGATGGATTAACAGCAGGATTTTCATCTCTTGGTTCACATAAACGTTCCATTAATTTCTTGAAATCACCTCCACATTCAGATTCAAGACGATTTTTTAATGATTTACCATGTTTAGCTTGATATAAATGTTTGATATATTCCTTTTGAACATTTGTACGAGTAACGAGGATCTCAATTAATGTATTTTCATTAGTTCCGGCGCCCTCACAAGCTGCATGAAGTTGTTCAACATCGTATGTTGCTGGTTCAGTTAAAAGTGCAACCAAACATTTTTCGAAGTTACCACTAACTTCTGATTTAATATCATGAATGAGATCATGTGAATATTTTGCTGCAAATTCTCTTTTAATACATTCACGTTCAGTCCAATTTCTGTTGGCTAAAACCTTGATTAAATCACTTTCATCTGTACCAACACCTAAAAAATAATAATAGTGTTATCAATATATTAAACAATGAAGAGTTAATAACAATAATAATAATAATAATAATATAGTTTAAATCACTTTCTGATGTACATACCTTTCATAGCTTTTCTTAAAACTTCAGCATCATGTTTACAATCATGAGTAATAGCTCCTACGAAATAACCTTGATTGTATCCCATCATTGGTACACCTACCATACCTGGTACACCAATTGGTACACCAACAACTGGTTGAACTGGATAACCTGGTTGAACTGGATATCCTTGTTGTGGTGGATAACCTTGTTGTGGTGGGTATCCTTGTTGTGGTGGGTATCCTTGTTGTGGTGGATAACCTTGTTGTGGTGGATAACCTTGTTGTGGTGGATATGGTTGACCTGCTTGTGGTGGATAACCTGGTTGTTGTGGTGCACCATATTGTTGTGGTGGATATCTATATTTTAAATATACATATATAAATTAGTGTATATCCTTTTGGTTTTTCGGAAAAAAAATAATGCAATTATATGTGACAATATCCAAGAAGAAATATAAAGATGATTCCAATGATATTTAATAAAATATATAAATAATCAACTATCCAATTTATAAATCACACACATATATATCTTTTTTAAAAAATATAATCAATGTACCCTTGTTGTGGTGGTTGTTGGTATTGTTGTGGTTGTTGTTGATATTGTTGTTGTGGTGGATATCCTTGTTGTGGTGGGTATCCTTGTTGTGGTGGATATCTTTTTATTCAAAAAAAGAATAAACAAAATGATAATAGATTGAAAAAATTATTGTTAAAATCAAAGGTAATTTTTTTTTTAAAAGTTGGAAGAAAAGAAAAGTAATTTGGGTATAATAATAATAATAAATAGAGAAGTTTGATAACATATATTACGTTATTTAGGGTATAATAACAATAAAAAATAGAGAAGTTTGATTATGTTATAAATAATAATAAGATAATTAAGATAAAATAGAGAAGGTTTAAATGGAAGAAAATAAGAGGAAAAAAGGGAAATTTAAAAAAGAGAATTAAAGATACAAACCCTTGTTGACCAGCTGGTGGTGCTTGACCATATTGTTGTGGTGGGTATCCTTGTTGTGGTGGGTATCTATTTAAATAATGTAATTTATTGATTAAAATAAGTAAATAATTAATATCACATGTTATTTATAAAAAATGAAAATCAATTATAATAAATTATTTTTTTATTAAATTTTAAAATATAAATTACAAACCCTTGTTGTGGAGCTCCGTATGGTTGTTGTGGTGGTTGAGACATTTTATTTATTTATTAATTATATATTTGATTTATATTAAAAGTAGTGTAGAATTAAAATGAAAAAAAATGAAAATGATTGTTTTATAAACAGTTGACAGTTGGAAAAATAATTTTTTTGAAAGAAAAAATTTAAAAATTAAAAATATCTTGTTGTGTTTAACTAATTTTCGATTGCTGGCACAATATTATGATATCCTAGCCCCAATTTTTTCAATGGTTTAATCGTAAAGAGTCATTAAAATTATCAATCAGTTTGAAAACATTTTATTATATTTAAATTTTTAAAAATATACAACCCACCTCACCATTTCAAGAAAATATAACTTGTTTTAAATAATAATAACAATAAACAAACAAGTATGAAACTTATATCAAATAATACATGTTTATTTATTGTTTAAAACAACTTGTGATCACCACATTAAAAAAAAGTTTTAGTTGTTTCAAATAAAAAAGTACCCATTTTGATTTTTTATTTTCTTTTTTTTTCAAAAAAATATCAAAATTCACAATTCAACTTTTTGACTTTTATGATTTTAATTAAATCAATTATTATCATAAAAACAACAAGTATATTAAATATTTAATATAAACAAATAAAACAACAAATACAATAAAATGTCATCATCAACAAATCCGTGGGAAAAATACACAACAAATCCAAAAGAACAAAATAACCCATTAGCACAACCACCAACTACAAATTCAAGACCACAAACTAAATATGGTTCAGCAAATAAAAAGTAAATTGAAATTCAATCAATCTCTGCACAAGTAGTTTATTATTAAATAATGGTATATCCTTCATTTCATGTTGTAAATTAAAGAAAGTAAAAAAGATGATGGAAATAAACAATAAACTATAAAAATCTATTTATTTATTTCACACACAATAGTGAAAATTGTATGATTAAAAAAAACGATATTCAACCGCGATTTTTTCTTTTTTATTTTTTTTTTTTTTTTTCCGCTTTCATTTCATTTTTATTTTCTAATCAATTAATCAAATAATCAAATAATCTAATAAAATATGGATATCAATTCACTTTTATATATTGTAGTTTTTGTATCAATTGCATATGCAGTTAAAACATACATTTTACCAGAACCAGAAGTAAAGAAACCAAAAGTTGTTACTAAACCTAAAGTTGCAAAATCAACCAAAGGTGGTAAAAATGCAGATGGTTCACAAGCATACTATACAGCAGAACAAGTTTCAGTTCATGATAAAGAAGATGATTTATGGTTAATCATTGATAATAAAGTAAATACATAATAAAAACAAACACATATTAGTAATACATTAACGCACATACTAATACCAAAACACATTTGATTTAGGTATATGATGTTACAGAATATGTTGATAAACATATGGGAGGACTTGCAATTATGAATAATGCAGGTAAGGATTCAACCAAAGGATTTAATGGTGATCAACATCCAATTAAAGTTAGACAAATTTTAGAAGAATTTTATATTGGTGATTTAAAACAATAAATAAAAACATATAAAAATTGTATATATAGTAGTAATTATAATTGTAGTTTATTAATTTGTTAATTTATTGATGAATTTTCATTTTCATTTTTAAATATTTTTAATTCATCAGTTGATAAAGTTAATAAATATTCTTCATTTTGATAATTTATATGAAGTAGATCGGAAATTGCGCTGTTTGTTTCAACAATTTGTGATAATGAACCAGTGTTTGCATTCCAAATATTAATGTTTTTAGATATTGAAGGTTGATTAATTGCACATGATGATGATGCAACGTAACATTGTTTATTAAAATTTGATGTGAATATAGTTGGTTTAAAAAAACAAGGTTGTTTCATATTTGTATAAATTGTATTAATCTCTTTAATTGTACCATTACCCATATGTTTAAACACAACATGACAATTCTTTTGATATGTTTTTGTGTTGATGAACGATGCCATATAATTACCTGATACCAAATCATTATTTATATTTATACATTTACCTTCCAATGGTACTTGATTTGCTGTAAATAATTGAACTGGTTGTTCTGCATTAAAATCGTAAACTAATGATCCATCATCATTACCACCATTACTACCATCACTATCTAATAAACTTGATTTATCCCAATAATCTAATCCATTATGAGCAGAGAATAAACCACCATTACGATTATTACATTCACCAGATAATGGTGTTAACGATTCAGTTTTAGATACATATAATAATTTAAAAGTTGTACTTGATTCATTTCCACCACTGCCATTGGTACCACCCATTTTAATTGATTGTACTGGTTTCTTTAAATTTCTAATATCAAATATATGAGTTGAATCAACATCACTTGCATAAAATATAAATTGATTATCAGAATCAAATTCACATGACCAACCTGGAGTATTTAATTTATATGAACAAATTTCACTTTTTGTATTCAGATTTGTTAATTTAACAGTTTTATCATTTGATACTGTACAAACTATTTTTGGATCATCCTTTTTAATTTTAATGTCTCTTATAAAACCACGATGTAAATTTGGTAATAGTTCAGTTGAACTTGTATCTTTTGATGATAATTTAGTAATACCAAAATCAATTTGATTCTTTGAATACGTTGCTGCAATGATTCCAGTTGAACTTGAAAAATCAAATACCCTCGACCCTTTAATATTATAATATGATAAAATTTGAAAATTAATTGATCCATCACATTTAATTGGTTGAGCTAGTCGTACAGGTGTTGGTGGTATTAATAATGGTTTTGATAATAAACTTGGTAAAATTGGTCTAGTTTGTTGTTTTGATATTGATGGTGATATTGTACTTGTAGTTGTTGTAGTTGTGTTATTTACATTTGGAGTGAATCCATTACCTTTATATTTATAAACATCAATATTTTCAAATTTATCTAATTTTGCTTTATATCTTGCCAACTTTCTATTTAACATATCAATTTCACGATCTTTTTCAATTAATAATTTCCTACAATTTTGAGCATCTTCATTTGGTTCAATATAAAATATACCATTTGGTAAATACAATGGAAGAATATCTTTTGAATTTGATTTCTTTCTACATAGTGGACACATTTTACGTGATAAAAGGATTTTTTCTATACAATTTTTACCAAAAATATGACCACATTTTAATGATGATGCTTGATGTGCTCCTTGATTAACAAAGTAATCATAACAAATTGGACATGATATATCTTCATCTCCATCTGCTATCTTTCTTTTTAATGATCTACTAATTGGTTCGGCTAATACTTCATTACCATCTTCATTATTATTATTGTTATTGTTATTGATAATAGGTTTATTAAAATTGTTAATTGGTGGTATTATCTTATTATTATTGTTGTTATTGTTGTAATTAACCACAAGTGGTTTATTGTTATTATTGTTAATGATAGGCTGTCTATTGTTGTTGATATTATTAATTGAGGGAGTGGGAGTTGGAGGAGTAGTAGGAGTAGTGATAGTGGGTCTAGAGTATATACCTTTTGATAGATAAAGTTGATACCTTTTCTCTTCAAAAGATTGATCTTCTAAATTTGTTGGTTTTTGTTTTGGTGTAATCTTTATTACATTGTTTCTTTCTAAAAATTCTTTATGATTATGTAGTGATTGAGCTGTTTTTGTTGTTTCCGTCGTGGTATTATTGTTATTATTGGTATTATTATTGTCATTTGTATTAATTGAATTATTACATTCATTACTAATCCTTATATTATTTATTATATTATTATCACCTGAATTACTATTATTATTTAAAATTGTACTTGAATCTGAATGTTGAGTTTCTAAAACTACTTTGTCTGAATTTTGATAATCTTTATCATAATATTCTTCCTCTTCTTCTTCTTCTTCTTGTTGTTGTTGTTGTTGCGCTAAATTTATTGATTCAGTTGGTATACTTGATGTTGATGTTGTGGTTGTTGTTCTCGGTATGTTATTGCTATTGCTATTGCTATTATTATAATTATTATTACTATATACAGTTTTATCAGATACGATTGAATCAGAGTGACGCAGTATTGAAGTATCTAATTCTGAAATATCATCTTCATTTATAAAGAAATTGAAATGATCATCAACTATTGTGTCATTGGTATTTGAAGTACCAACACTGCTGACACTGCTAATAGTTGGTGTATTTGATACACTAAAATTATTGATAGGTCTATTATTATTGTTGTTATTGTTATTATTATTGTTATTGTTGTTATTATTTCTTTTACTATTTGGAGAAGTACTAATTGGATCTTGGAAATCTTCTTCATCAAAATTAAAATCTAAATTTGAGTCATCTTCAATTATCACTTTTTTATTATTGTTATTGTTTTCATTTACATTGATTTTTGTGGTTGTTGTTTTTGTCGTTTTGGGTGTTGTAATTGTACTACTTTGATTATTGTTATTTATATTTTGTTTATTTTTAAAAGGTAAATTTATTATAGATGGTTTTATATTATTTTTTGGAGAACTTGTAAACTTTAAAATATTTGAATTATATGATGGTGTTCTACTTGATGTAGTAGTTGTCGTAGTGGTTGTAGTCGATGTTATATTTGATTGTGGTGGTATTGTAGTCGATGTTATAGTTTGTTGTGGTTGAGGCTGCCTATTATTATTATTATTTGATGATAATAGTGATGTTGGTTTAAATCTACCATTGATATTAAATGAAGACATTTACTACATTATAATGCCAAATTATTTAAATATGTATCAAAAAAATGAATAAAAAAATAATTTTAAAAATTAAAAATTCGAAAAAAAAAAACATGAATAAGATCATGCGAATATTTTGCTAATTCTATTTTAATACATTCACGTTCCAATTTCTGTTGGCTAAAACCTTGATCAAATCACTTTCATCTTTACCAACACCTAAAAAATAATAATAGTTTCATCAATATATTAAACAATAAAGAGTTAATAACAATAATAATAATTGGTACATGCAAGCTCTTATTTAATAAAACACTACATATACTAATATTATTAATTTTATAAATTATAGGTGAAAAGGAATTTTATCCAAATGTAATTTTTATTCAACAACTTCAAGTAAATTCAATTAGTAGTTCAATTACCATAGCAATGGTAATGATGATAAAAAAGGATTTTTAACAGGTACAACTGGGTTTTTAGGTGTATTTTTATTATCTCGTTTAATTAAACTTTCAAATTGTTCAATTATATTGTTTAATTAGAAATAAGAGCAAATGTGCCAATCCATTGGATGAAATTGTAAATAATTTAAAACATCATCGTTTATATGATAAATTATCATCGGATCAAATATCAAAAATTGTTGTATTAGTTGGTGATTTATCATTGGATAATTTTGGTCTTTCACATCCAATATTAGATTTACAATTATTGGGTAATCCCGTAACTTGGTTGGCTGATAATATTATTGGTTTAATTTTAAATGATTCTAGTTGGGCATCATCTAATCAATTAAACATTTACAATGTTAGTGGTGATCTTCAATGTTCTGATGATAGATTATCTGTATTTAAAAATCATTTTGGTTTTGAACAAATTGATTTTAATCAATGGAAACAATTGTTATACAAATCCACAAATGAAATATGTATCAAATTAAAAATTTATCATTCTTTGGATTTTAAAAAATATAAATTGGATCCTCTATTAAATACTTCCTTGAAAACAAAATCATTGTTAAATTCATTTGGTTCATATGGTGATGGTTGGAAACTAACAGATGAAATGATTATTAAACATATTGATTATATTTTTAATACACTAAATTAAAAAATAAATAAATAAATAATATTAAATAAATATATAGATTTAAAATAACTTTTTCTTTTGTCTATTTTATTAAAAGAGTAATGTGTATCTTTATTTATAAATTTACACCAGAGAGAAGAGGGATTTACCAATGACGACGTCTACGGCCAATATCAATATCAACATTGATAACATTTACATTACTACCACCGCAACCACAACCGCAACCACTACATCCTCAACAACCACCACCAAAATATGTAACACTATTATTACCAACTGAATTACTACCAAATGATGAAGCAAACATTGTTTTATTACCACTGCTTGAATTAATTGAACCACTTGAAATTGATGAAATTGATTCTAAATTACATGCATGAATACATGTTTGTTAATATTTGAATAATAAATAAATTATTATTACTATTATATTGCTACATACTAAAGAGAGTCATCTTTTAAAATTATTATTTGTATTTATTTATTGTTATATTGCAAAATGAAATAATGAAAATTAAACTTTGATATTTAAATTATTTAAAATGAGTTGACACAATTATATTTATTTAGTAATTATAATATTAATTCGTATTTTATTCTTTTTACATGTTTAGTAATAATATATTTCTACGAAGGTGTATAATAACTATTAAATGATTTCAAATAAAAAAAAGGCAAAATAAAATTTCTAAAATTAGAAATTGGTTATAAACATTTGGTGTTAAATCATATAATCAATGTTCACACATAATTCATTGTGTACCTATCACATGAAACAATGTATATTTTAAAAAAAATTGATATTAAAAATATATCAAATAAATATATATATTTAAAGTAACTTTTTCTTTTTATTTATTTTATTTAAAAGAGTAATGTGTATCTTTATTATTAATTTGCATCAGCGAGAGGGATATTTAACAATGATGACGACGTCTACGACCAAGATCAATATCAACATTGATTACATTTACATTACTATCACCTCCACATTTACAACCACATCCTCCACTGCAACCACAACCACCACCAAAACATGCAACACTATTATTACCAACTGAATTACCAATTGATGAAGCAAACATTGTTTTATTAACACTTTTTGAATTAATTGAACCACTTGAAATTGATGAAATTGATTCTAAATTAATTGTAGAGCATGAATTGTTGTTTGTTAATATTTTAATAATAATTAATTATTGTTTTTGGATATACATACTAAAGAGAGTCATTTTTAAAAATTTTATTTGTATTTATTTGTTTTATTTGTATTATTTATTGCAAGTTGTAATAATGAATTTAAAAATAAAAAATTGTTGTTATTTAAATTATTAAAATGAGTTGACATAAATACAAAAATTTAGTTAAATGTTGTATTATTCTTTTTACACATATTTAAAAAATAATTTAATATAAAATTAAATTGATGAAAATATTATAATTAAAAAGACAAAGTGTGAGTTAGAGTGGATAAAATCAACATTCTAAAAAAGAAAAATGTTTGATATATAGTTTATTAATTTACAATAAAGCATTACAAGCACTTTATAATGCGTTTAGAAACATTTTCTGTGAACAATTGATGGACCAGATTCATCGTATTCTTCTTTTGAGATCCACATTTGTTGGAAAGTTGATAATGAAGCTAAGATAGATCCACCAATCCAAACAGAGTATTTACGTTCTGGTGGTGCAATGATTTTAATTTTCATGGTTGATGGTGCTAATGCAGTTAATTCTTTGTTCATACGATCAGCAATACCTGGGAACATAGTGGTACCTCCTGATAAAACGATGTTACCATATAAATCTTTACGGATATCAACGTCACATTTCATGATTGAATTGTAAGTTGTTTCATGGATACCAGCTGATTCCATACCTAAGAATGATGGTTGGAAGAGAGCTTCTGGACATCTGAAACGTTCATTACCAATGGTAATAACTTGACCGTCTGGTAATTCGTACGATTTTTCTAATGCAGATGATGAGGCAGCAGTTTGCATTTCAGCTTCAAAGTCTAATGCAACGTATGCTAATTTTTCTTTGATATCTCTGACAATTTCTCTTTCTGCGGTAGTTGTGAATGAATAACCACGTTCAGTTAAGATTTTCATCATGTAATCAGTAAGATCACGACCAGCTAAATCTAAACGTAAGATGGCATGTGG